>DWKL01001905.1:0-13639 GCA_018249415.1 Phareas burnsi | reverse complement strand
ATAGTGCCAAGAAATGAATGTTACGTATATAGAAAGCACCAAGAACGTTACTGATAGAGTGGTGACAGGTACCGCTGGAGTGAACGAACAACTCAATGATTTGTATATATTCTACGTTCCAAATCTGACTAGAACCACTGACAGTACACCTTAAGTCCGAAGTGTAAGTCAATGTAATGCATTGCCACGTCACCGGTAGATTCTTGAAAAAACTGATTTAAATTAGGAGGTAGTTCATGTGACGTAAAGGCTGTACAAATTTCGCAACTTTTCTTTGACAATGTTGTCTATTTTCTATGCTTAAGGAATTAATGTGTCGGTGGCTTTAAATAATATTTACTAATGAAATACATCTTTCAAATAAATACTATCTCGGAAGGTATTGGTCCCGGTTTATAATTTTTAAACAAATTATAACAATTTGGACCCATTCGGCAAATAAGGTTTTTAAATTAGTCATTAACATCACACCCGCAGCGCCCTCTCTCGCGCGAATGCCTCACTATGTGTATCGCTCTGCGATATCATTCTTCTTAAAACTAATCACTTATCATAATATCCTTTTTAAACACATATCACAATTGAACTCTCTGACCGAGAGGAGAAGTTTCAAAGTCCAATAGTACGCGTGCGCCCGCGTCACATGAGCGGACGTCATTCATGCAGATTTTTGCTGAGAAGCAAAGTATTGTGCGGTCCTGAAAGGTGTCTGATGAGTTCCGGTAATGCCTCGAAAGTAAGCTGGCAGAAACAGCAGTTAAACCGACCGGGCGTGTTGGTCCGACCGTCGTTCTCGCTAGAAGATATCACGTTGCGATGCACCGAACAAAGATGTTTAAGCAAGTGTGCTTTCTGTTTGAACATGGCAACGCAGAGCCGACACGCGAAAGGTTTTTCCCCAGTGTGAACTCGAAGATGCGTTTTGAGATTCCACGACATACCAAACTGCTTTCCGCAGTACTCGCAGCGGTATTCTCGGACCGGTGCCTGTTTGCTTGAACCTTGCTCGTGTTCCGTTGAAGGTGGCTCGTCGCCTCCCATTTGTGGTTGACATAGCCAAGGACCCCACGATCCGGCACTTGGAGGTCGATACTTAAGAGCATCGTCGTGTCCGGTAGCTGGTGGAGTCACGCTTCTTTCTGGTAGAAACGGTGGTGCTGATGCGCTAATAGGATGCAAGCCGCCAAGTCTAGCACTAGCCACCCCGGCTGCTAAAGCTGGCCCTTGGGCATATCGTAAATGCATTTCCTCTAAATAGCTTGGGTTGAATGATACGAAAGGGGGATTTTGTGACGGAGAATTGTGAAACCCAGGTCTTCTTTTTCGATGCGGTGTAACGACGTAATTTTCTGGTGATGTTTGTACGAGTGTCATGAGGTCTTGGTCGGGAGGCTTAAGATGTGCGTAGTCCTCTAATTTCACAGTTCGTAAATCCAATTCCGACTCAAGAAAATGTGATTTTCTTTTAGTCCTTTCAATGTTTCTACCTAAACGGTCATTTAATAGTTGTCTCCTAAACACCGTTTCTTGTGGTGGATCTTCTTGACTGGATGATGTAGATCGTCTTCTTCCAATATTCTGGAAAATATGAAAATAATAATTAATGCATAATACTTTCCATTACTATAATACTGAGGAAATGAAATAAAATATATGTGAAATAGAAATAAAATAAAAATATACCTTTGCTGCGACTGTCTCGACGTCCAAATCTTGTGAGTCATCGTGTTCACTGCCAGTGTTCTCGTTCCTTGCTAAAGACAAATTGACTGGATTAGACGAACTCCGCCGTCGTGATGTCAGTCGTCCACATTCCTTGTCTCTATTCTCGCCATCTTGGTCGTCATCCTCTCTTTCATCGTTACTGCTCGTTGACATGTTTTCTTTCTTTATACTCAGCGTCTCCGATTCTCCCCGTTCTTTATCTTTGCTGTAACTTGCACCAGGTGTAACTCTGTCACTCTCTGAATGTGACGATCCTGACGGTACATCGTGTTTACTGCTTTCGTTACTGTTAATGTCTGTTTTGAGGTTTTTTGTTTTTAATCTCTCACATGATCTGTTCCTTTCTTCTGCTTGCTGGCGTTCCTTTGTAGATTTCCATACATCTGATTTTATTTCTAGGAGTTCAAACAGTTCTTGCATGTCATCGATTTCTCCAGACTGAAATATAATGCAAATAATTAATTACATTTGTTGTTATTATTTAATGAAAAGTTTAGAATTACTAAAATTAAACTAGCAATTACCTCAATGTATGCTTGACCGCTATATAGGAAGACGAGAAGGTGCTTCATCAGAGTACTGCTTATGCCAGACATATGAATTGTGACTGGATTTTCTACTGAAGGTGTGTCATCGAGAATTTTCCTGAAATATAAAATAAAAAAAAAATTAAATAGATACTCTTCGATATATTCTTGTATAAGTAAAATAATTAAGAATTATGGATTATGCTCTCCTTATATTCTTAAAATTTTAAATGTAGAACTATTTGACGTTTCCCTGTGATGGTACCAATACCACATCTACTTCAGCCCTATAGCCTGCAGCGCTACTATGTTCTAGTTTGAAGAGTGTGGTAAGACAGATCCACTTTTTCAAGGCGTTTCATCTTAGCTCTCAGGAGCAGCAACGCATGCATGATCGACTTCAGGTAGAACTTCTGTTTTATATAGAGTTGATTAGAAATGTTCACGAATGGCAGTGATCATATTGCATCAGGAAAGTTGCGGGCCTATTCAACTGCTTATTTAATATAAGCATTGCCAAATATTCAATTATATCCATTATTGGTCTATATTGTTATGCTAGTATTTTTCTATTTGTGTTGTTCGATATCTTTAGCATTAACGCTTGACCTTTGATAATTTTTAAAGGGTACCAAACAAACATAAGGAACTCATGTTGGGTCCAAAAATATTCCAGCTTTTTTATTATTCTACGTCATCATCATTAACTCATTACTGTCCCATTGCTGGACAAGAGTTACCTCTTAGAACGTAAAAGCATTATTACACCACGCTGGTCAAGTGCGGGTTGAAAGACTTCGCATAACTTTGGGATATTTACTGAGAATTCTAAGGTTACCTCTGGAATCCTTGATAGGTTTTCTCGCGATATTTTCTTGCAACGTTAAAGGAGGTGATAATTAATTTTTAACATGCACATAATTTAGACGTGCTTGAGATTTCGGTATCTCACCACTGGGGTATCATTACTTGTACAGTTTCTGGATAAAGTCTTTACTTACCTGATGAGCGGACTAGCTGCGGCCATGACGATGCGGTGCGCGGCCAGCGGCACGGCGTCGTCACACACCAACACCAGGTCGGAGTACCTGGCGCCGCGCCACGCCGCGCCCACCTCGTTCAGGATGCAGGCGTGGTGCTTGCCGTACGTCAGGGTCAGCAGGCCCTCGCCCATCATTCCAGCACTGGAAAGAAATGGAGGTGTTAACATGGCTATACATATTTTGAGTACAGACTCGAAGTTTTTCTTTATCATCTTTTCTTGTAATTATTTATGGATACAAAACATTCACATATTCTTGATTAAAGATTACAACTAAAACTAAAATGTACACGTGTGAGATGATAGCGTATATTTTTCTTTTTGGATTGTACGCTATTTTGAATACTGGATTTGGATGGTACGCTATTTTGAATCATGATCACGAATACCCGATGACGTGCCAGTAAACATAAACTGATTTTGATCTTTAATTATTTCTGAGTCGAGTTTTACGTAAGCGATCATTTCCGCAGATGAGTTTCCCTTATATTGTTTCATGTAATTGGAAGATGAGTTGAATTGGAGTTTCGTGTGGTAACTCCCTGTGTGTGCACGATATGAACAAGTGAAATCATACCGAAATTGAGGTCCGCCATAATGTTCTCGGTTCATTAGTCTCTATCTATGCCAAACTGAAAATCGACGCTGCAAAGGAAGGCAAGGTTGCACCCAGCCGACTGTTTCAACTATAAACGTTTCAATATCATCGCTAGCGGCAAATTTGTTGAAATCGATTCGTCCATTACACTAACGGCTCGTAGATACGATTCAGAGATACAATGGTCAATATACGAATAGACTGAATCGTAGGCCTTTCTTAATCGATTTAAAAAGGTTAAAAGGTGAGGAGAATTTAAATGAAATGCGAATGCTTAATGCCATTCCGCCAAACGTAGTCCTAGTCGCAGGTGCTAGAAAGCCTGTCGCAACACGACCTTGGCCCGATAAAGTATCGCAACGTGGCATTAGAGTTGCGATACAAACGCTAGATCGTTTAAAAGACGATCAACAAGCTCTTCTTTAGCATTATGACGATGTTTAGCAAGAGCGGGGTCACCGACAGTAGCGTAGAGCCTCATTGTTGTCGGTAACCGTTGCTCTATTGTTATACGGTTTCACCCAAAAGTCATATATAATTGCGCAGTCTGAAGAACAGAATGTAAACCGAGATAAAATTGGATTCGGTGGTATGGAATGTTCTCTAACACGCTGATGACAATCGCAGGCTTTGTCACGATTTTGCAACGTACTCGCTAAGAATGTTTGGAGATTTTAAAGTTTAATAAAAAGCCTATAAATAAATTAGAAATTACAAACTGTAGTGAAAACGCTAATGACAAAAATAATGACATTAATGTGTATGGTAATGGACGTCATTATAGGTTATCCATGAGGCAAGACGTGAACTCTCTCCGAGAGTAAAAGTTGTTAAAATTATAATGCATGTAGGAGTTATTGCAACAGCTGACAGACATCGAAACAAAGCCTTCATTCGTAATACGGATGTTTGTAAAAACTATAAGCGATTAACTCTAATTAACTGGTATGCTAATAAGTGTTGAATAAAAAAATAGTGAGAACAAAGAGCCAACATTTCCTTGAGCGCGGGAAACATGAAGTCATTTCAATTACAAAATAAGTTATTTCATATTGTATTCTCATTTGAGAAATATTTTAAAAGTTATACCGCTGTATAATTGTAAGGTTAGATATTTGTAAGGTTGAACCGGTCGAATGAGTTCCACCGTCTTTAGTCTACCACTTTTACTACAATAAAAAGCCTCATTAAATCATAAATCTGATTGGCTAATTGAAATTAATTTTAATAGCTGGAAGAACTATAGTTTTACAGGGGAGACACAATCGGTGTGCTCGTAAGGTGCCGTCAAGTCATTCTGGTGCTTTGGTTAGAGAGGCACTTGTCGGGTACACTTACAAACGAAGAGACCATCTGAGCCTTCAGGAGTAGTAACGCATTTACGTAGCGGCTTCCGCAACTGATTTGTATTGTATGTGTTTAATCAATAAAATATATAACTTATAACACAGACACTTTTTATTTATAACCAGAATTTTCTCAAATAGCGCGTCCTATGTAATTTTTCTTCAATACGTTACAAATACTGCGAATAATTTTGATCCTTGGTACGACTAAATACATGCTATTTCGTTTTGGTATGGTTTGACAGATGATGTTTAGCGGCCATTGTGATTTCAGGGCGGCGCGCGCGCAGCGGAGCGCGGCCGTCTCGCCCGCCATTGTGCGCGGGAAACCATACGTGACGTGCAGTTACATGTTTCGTATTATACCGCGGTTTGCAGGGTTAATGCGAAGATACTTGCACAGTAACTGCTGAAAGAACTGACCTGCTGAAACTCTATTTACACCTTTTCAGAACCATATTTCTATTTTCGTTTTGATTGACTTTATACTAAAACAGAGAAAATTAAAGTGATTTTTGAACATGTATTTGAGACGGCTAATAAGATTATTATTGTTTCCATGGGAAATCATAACTAACGACCTCACAGTTTTTGGTTCAATCACTTTTGTAATGTAAATTTGGACTTACAGAATAAATCAAGACCAGCTACCTAGAGAAATGGAAACCAATTACAAATCACAGAGGTGCAAGTTTTGGGGGAAGTACACGGATTTCCACTAAATCGGTTAAACGGAGAAGCTAGAGAAATGGTTGCCGCATGAATTGAATGATCTATAGAGAAGAGCACTCGCCGAGGTTTGACTTATGTTATAAATTGTCATAAAAATAAAGGGATTCAGAAGCAAATTTTGACATATTAAGAAACTATTTAGTAAATTTATTATCTAATAATAAAGTCAAAGGAGTTAGAGTTAGGAACCCTTTACCATCCTGTGTAATTTCTGGACCTAACCCTAAGACATGTATTTCTCGAGAAGTAGTAGAAAAGTCTTTTACGAATTTTGTTGAGTCCCCTTTACAGAGTTTTATGGCAAGGAATTAATGATCTCTTTATAAGATGGCAGAAATATGACAATATTATGGATTTGTATTAATAAATGCTTCTTACTAAAAAAAAACTATACAAAACCGAACTTTTAATGTTAAATTCCCTATACTTAATCTTAAGATACATAACAAGCAATTAGTTCAATGTTCAATATTTACACAACGCAACCTAGCGGTCATGGTCACAATTTTATTATCGTCAAACTTTGATAATATTTTTTAAAGTCGACACTAGGTGACGCTGTCATGTATTACGCAGTTCTATTCATAGATGGCGCTGCAGTAGCGACGCAAGCGTAATTATAGCAAAATAACTATTTCTTATATTTATATTTTTAACTATTGCAATGTTTAAAATTAGAATTAGAAAGCAAATGAAAACCTGCAAAAAATTACGAGTTGTTTCTAAATTTCCTCGGTTTATTTATTCGCCAGTCGTTTTAAATTCTGATGGCCTTCACTCCGTTTAAACTCTACTTTCACTCACACTTTTCAGTAAACAAAATTCCGGAAACACGTTAATTACAATCACATTACTATATCCACCTCTTACTCGCTAATTTGGTTTAAACGAAGGTGATCATAATGAATACATTCGTTGATAATAAGGTTGTCTCGTGCTATTTTTATACATGGTTTTACATTTTTAAAAACATTACCAAATATTTTATTACAGTTACCTATAAAATGATCATTTGTGTGAAAGCAACATGCTTTTGGTTCTTTCACCTCCGCTTCATCTCGCATGAGTATTCAAGATGCTTACTCTTTATAAATATTCTTAAATATGAATAGACTTGGTTTCATAATGCCAGTGTCACTCGTTTTGACTGTTGATTTTGTAATATCTGATCATGTTAAAGCCGCTCTGTTGGGTTAGTGCTATGCCGATCTGTCTAACTGAATATGGCACGATCAGCAGCCATAGGTATGCAATAATGCAATCGGTGGTTTTGATTAGCGTTGACAAATTGTTATGCACTAACAACATTGTCCATAACTGGTTTGAAATAATTCACTCGTTCGGTTGCGGAAAAGAAGCCAATAATTCTATGAAATGTTAATCGTACTTGAACTTTGAACTCGAGATCTTTTTGGTAAACAGTATAATATTAATCGTTATCAAAGTATTTGGAAAATATGAAAAAGTATGAAATGGTCACAGCGAGAGACTTAAATCAACAAATATCTCGTAACTATCTCAGAGCTTAGCTAGTTATTGTGTAATAAGAAAATTTATTTTTATGAATTACGTTTTTACCCGCAGAAGTTTAGAATTAGAATCCAAGAAACAAATCTCTGAGTTTACGAAGTAAAAGAAACTATCCGTGTTAGACATTAATTACCACTTGCTTTCACGGTGAACAAAATTATGTGAGCGAGGAAAGAAAGGAGGAGATATGTAACTCGACCATACAGCATAAGATAAAAGAAAGAAATAATTATTATAAAATAATGAATAAATGATAGATACAATTAGATCATGGAGGATTGTTGTACATGTGCATGATACTTCAAGATTTTTTACAAAAATGGGTTAATTTAAGACGTGTAAAGTTAAATAAAAAAATATCTGTGTTTAGCTGCGCAATGGGATTCTAATTGATTGATGATGATAATTAAACACACTTTTACGTAGATATCATACAATGAAACATAATAAAAATGATGTAACAATATACGATACATATAATGCTATTATGTCAAGGAATAGATTAAAATAGATCTTGAAGGTGGGCGAAACCACGCAGCGGAAAGCAGATCTTCAAGCATCGATTTATAAAACAACAAACAAACCGTAAATTGAATCACAAATAAATGAAATTGGTTATAAACAGGAAATATTGCAACTAGATGTGGCTATATGTAAACAAGAAGCAATAAAAATATCTCAATCAACAAGAATCAAGTGTACAACTCAAGGTTGGATCATAAAAGAAATATGCCCGACGCGTTACATAATTCTGCCCACACTAATTAAGTACGTACCGACCTAGAATGGTCAAGCTACATTATTATCGTTTACTAGATCCATTCCAATTCTAGATTGTTGTTGTCCGTTAATGGAGTTTATGACAGCGTGTCACTGTAAAAGGAGGAATAGCAAGGAGTGAATGGTAGCGCCGTATAATTGGAGATAATTACACTTCTCGATTCAAATCCTGCCTGCCTTAGCCGATGTTACACTGTTAATCGCTAGAGAATCTTTCACGAAGGCAATTTAAATTATTATGCAAGACTTGGCGCCTCAAATCGTGTAATTAGACTTGCTAATAGTATACAAGTGAGAGCTGGTAGAGTAACTTTAATAAGTTATTTTAAAATGGTAAAGGATAATAAATAAAGCTTGTTGAACAAAACAAATAGGCGAATAAGATCTAGGTTGAATAGCGGAAATCATAGTGAAGGCTATAATAACAACAAGTTTACGTTAAAAGCTTCTAGCGTATCCTCGTAAAACGAAATGAGAATTATCGTAAAAGCCGACATTAGTCAAGATGACAATTAATTGGGCATATCGCCGGAAACAATAAGTAAGTTAGACGTAAATGTTGAACGTTTACGAAACTGCACGATATCGGTGTTGCAAACTGTAAAATTGTAGACACTGCCACTGTTGGCCTACTGGAGCGTAGGATTGGGAAAAAAGTTCCAACTTTCTCAGTCTATTACCAAATAATTGAAAGTTACGAAAATGTCTGCGATTGTAGCCTTTGTTCAGACTGCTTTAAGTATCATTAACTACCTCTTCCCGTTCATAAATTTTCTCATTTATAACTGAATTTGAAAAGAGTTTTTTTATTACACTGCTTTATTGATCTGCGACTGGAAAAGTAGCTTCCCTTTAGATTTTATTATGAAATAGGTATTTTTAATATGCTTCCATATTTTAGCACAGTGACTTCCCTTATTTTTTGCCTCATATATCACAAAAATTAAATTTTGAACAGCATTGCATCTTATACATTTATGAGCCTTAAAAATCCTACTTCGTGAGTTTTATCTAAATCTATAGGCAGCCATTTTGAATTTCCATAGAGAAAATATAATTTTCAATATCTATTATATATAATTCACGTGTCATGTTGTTTGTCCGGGATGAACTCCGAAACTAGCTATCCGATTTCAATTTTTTTTTTAAATGTATGTTTTTTTGCAACTTGAGAGATAAGATAGTTTTTATTCAGATTTTTTTCCTTAACAATACCAATTATAATATCTAATAATTGAACGTAACATAAGAAAGCCACAGCAACGCGTGGCCGGATCTGCTAGTATACCATGTAATGGCGACTCCTATGGTATTGGAAATGTCCATAAGCGACGGTGGCCACTTTCCAACAGGTGGCTCGTCTATCTTATCGCTAGGTTAAGATATAAAAAAATAAAATAATGTAGATATTTAATATTGTATTGTATTATGTTTGTTAGTAATATTAAGATTATATTACGTGTTTGTCGTTTACTTCTTATGTTACAAATAATTTACATTAAGTTGGGATATTATAAAAAAATTATCAAATTTAAAGCATCATTGACCCTTATTAACCTAATCACAGTTCTGTCAGCAATGTTCCTGATTCCGGCACATGTCAGTCACTGTTGTAAATGTTAAAACATTTGCCATAGAAGGCTAGGCGTCGTCGCACATTTTTTTATTAATAAAAAAACTTTAGTAATATTGTTTAAAAATAACACACGAAGCAATATTGTCTATTTGAACACTTGTTAATATTTATACAAAATCATAAGAAAGGAGAAGGTAGCGAGACATAAAATAAATTTACAATTGTTTACTTTGAAGTATCCTATACATTTAAATTTCAAGGTCTTTAGATAACTTACAGTTTTCAATGAATACACAAAACACTTGTTATTATTCTTTTATATTTAACCTGTTGTTGCAAAACGGCACTTTCAAACAAATATTTCCCTTAATTTCACGGTTTGAGCGAAATAGTAAATAATGAAAATGGTCCCGTTGCTTTCTTCTCATACGTTAATGAATTTAAATTTCTAATTTTCTTTAATTATTATAATATTTAAGTTATTTTACTAATCTAACAGTTTCATCTAATTAAACGGGAAAATATCCATTTAAAATTGTTTTTAATGAACTCGCTACAATTTGCCATTAGGATAAGTAAGAACTTTACATAAGAGTGGACGAAATATCCACTGATTGAGCCACTGTGCTTTTAAAATTTCTTCAGTTCGTGTAATAAAAAATATTCATGTAAATTAAACCGGTGTCTTTTGTCGCTAACAAGGTCATTTGCATTACAGGCGATCTTGAGAACTTAGAATATCTGTCATCTGATACAATTACGTCGCAGAACGGAATTGGACACAATTTAGTGTTGCCATGATAATTTATGTCAAAGTATGTTAATTGTTTAGATAATTAAGCTATTTTTATAACTTTCGCATGTTTTGGAAATCTTAAAATGATAATATTAATCGCATCCAATTCAAAACACAATAATTATGTTGAAATTTATCATAATTCTCCCTTTATATCATTTTCGCAACGTCGTTCAAAATATTGATTGCTTGCATAAATGTCAATGAAAGTGCAAATTGGCTTGTTTTCTGACATTTTATTCTTTAGCGTGCTGTTTTACTCAATTATTCGACAGTTATTATTGATTGCGATTTATATTCGACTTCAGAAGTTGTATCTTTCAATAGGAAACATAAACTGTCGTTACAAGGGAATATTTAAGAACAATGGTGGGATTTATAATAATTATAAGGTTAAGCCTTCATGTCTTTTGATGCTTTGTCGTTTCGGTTGAACAAGACTGTCGCTTATGTAGTAAATCAGAGCGGCAAGAATGCAGATAACAATTAAAATGTCAGGCATCCAGGCTAGATCGCAGCATGCCCCGATGCGGTCGGACTGCGAGGCTGGCCGCCTCTGTCACTCGCCTCGCTTGACTACAATTGCAGAAAATCCCATGAGCCACATTTACATGCTCGCGACAGTTTCATGCTCCATTTACAGGACTGAAATTATCGGACAAATTGAATTGTCTGATTCCATTAAACGCTCATTCCACGTTCCCCGATCGTTGATGTTTACGACAGAATCAACAAAGTGTCTCACGCTTGACGGTTATGAAGTACTAAAATTAATTACGCTAGATGACTGCGTTGTTGTAAAAAATTGAATAAATTATTGATAAGGAAGAATTTGGAGCCGTGAGATCTGGCGCAATAATAATTCCGGTAACATGGCTTCAATGACGAACACTCGGTACTTAGCAACGAGCCAGACCCCTTTACAAGCTTCTAACAGCCGCGCAAAGTATGACAGAAAACGATAGTGATGTAAGTCGATAGTTGTCAAACAGGAAATCGCGGGGCGCGCGTGGCGGGCGATATGCCGCACACGCTTTGTGCCGGCGGCCTTCGGACGAAATGTTTAGTGCCCGTACCGACTCCGCTGAATCGCACCACATACAAACCATTATGTAATTCCAGCTCCACAACAAACGCCAGTTCATTCATAAGAGGCACGGTCAATTTAGCTATCTGTGGTGCATCATCGCTGTTCTTGTTTAGATCTGCAAGGTAATTAGTCTCCGCGAAGATTTCCTGCCACTACTGCGCGTTTGTGGGCGCTCCGTTACACTTTGTTTACTATTTAGCTGCGAGCCCGCATGAATTTACGTTTGGGGAGCGATAAGCTATTGGTGATAATTTCTTCTACGTAGCAAAACAAGGAACAATTTGAGTATATTAATCAATGTCATATGGAGGCAACAGAGATCATATATATTTATAGTCGGCATGATCTACGTTATCAGCTTGATTCTTATTGTTATTAATTACGTCGACAAGTTTTGGTCTTTCATCACATAATACTCTTGTTAGTTTTTTAGCTAAATAAGTTCACGGCTTATATTAACTTATTATGTAAACAATCTATTCAGCGGCTTGTTACTTGCACTCGATATATATTATTCACTATAATTCAAAATATTATGTCTGTACAGGTTAATAAACCTTGATACAATAGCCGACTAGCCAGTGGAGATATGCAAAGTAATTCGAAGAATTTCATTCTTGCATAGCTTAGTCTAAATAGATTGGGCGTGGTAGCATTTGATATTTACAATGAACGCCAAATATTCAATTCACATGCTAACTAATTTCGTGTATTGATTGACAGACGGCAGCTGTTTGATTTTATCAGTAGTTATCTACAAAGCGTTCAGCGGCAGGTAATCAAATTACATTTAGCAAACGTTATTGTTGCTCGAAATTCATGCATGTTTTTCTTTCTTTCACTATTAATAGTATATTCGACAGCAATGACATTAACGAAATAGCTACTTTAACTTTTATTAATACCGGTGTGATTGATTTCTTTGTGAACGAGAGCCCGAATCGAAATGCGTAACAAACACTTTTCGGTTCGACTTAGATCACCCGTTCGATGAGGCCATGCCATAACTGAGCACTCGATCGTTGGCAAGTGACAAATGGATTTATTTATAAATGACGTACCCTTGCGAGAGAGTCTTGGGCCGAAAGCGCGAATGAGTTTTACCTTCGATGATGCTAAAATAGCTTCAGTTACACTCTCACCTTGCGTTTGATTGACGATTGATCCCTTGTGCCAGATACTTGCTAACTGACACAGTAAACAATTACAATGCCTGCATTTTACATGATCGGTGTTAAGATGTTTAAATGTTGATTACGAGTAGGTTTGAATTTTGCTTTTGCCTTGACTTTCTAAGCATTTACGTACTACTGTTGCTCGAAGCGTTTAGCATTTAATTTTATAATTATTATGGGCTTTGTATCACGCAGTTTCATGGTCTCGATGGTCACGGTTGTTTTTTGGAAATACGCAGATTTATTGTCTCAACGACAAATTTGCAGTCAAGTAACAGATGCAAATAATTTCTAGATTATTTTGTAAGTATATGTGATTATTATGTTTATTTTGTAACTCGATCGTTTTTGGAATGAAAGGCATTCGTTATTGTGCCGGAAATATCTAATAAATAGCGATGGACGATTGAAAGGTATCTAATTCTTGTCGTTACGCTCTTTGATGTGGCCTTACATAGTTGCCTTCGACTATAGAGCTATGCGGATCAAATATCTACTTCAGTATTTTGTTTTATCTTTCAACGAATGCGATTTCGTCAAGTGCATTCTAATTGGAATTATTTATTGGATCATGTGTACGGTTATGTACAGTTAGAATAATCACATTAGCATATTTTTTATTATTAGCACATAAGGCTTAGCACATAAAGCAGTGATAGCCTAGTGGTTAAGATTCCGGCCTCTCGCTCTGAGTGGCCGGGGTTCGAACCCCGCACGCACCT
>DWKL01001904.1:0-13640 GCA_018249415.1 Phareas burnsi | reverse complement strand
TATGGATGCGTCACTACTCCTGAGGACTATGATGGTCGCCTCGCTATATGTGTGCCTGGCAACCGCACCTCTCCAGCGGAAACACAATAACTGCTTCACGGCGGATTATGAGGGCGGCGGTGGTACTTCCCCCCAGACGAACGATTGTTCTACCACCTTTCAAATTGTGTGATTGAGTGATTGAGTAAAATGAAACAAAGTTAGAGATATAGGCAAATATCATTGGTAAACAATTTGATATAATAAATTAAAAATGTAACATTTTTTGCATGAAGCACGAAGTCTATTGATAACGTATCAATGACGACAGCCGACTGGCTGATATGTAAAGCGTTTTATTGTGAAAGGCATTGTTATTTAACGTGATCCGTTAATATGCATGCAATACGTATGCTTATGTATTGGTGATAGAATTTGATAGGTATTAGAATCATAGAAGGTTCGACCGGGGAGGTTACACAGGCGCCCTCGCGATCCACCGTGTAGCAATACATGGGTTTCCGTTGGAGAAGTTTGATTATGAGGTGCTTAAATTGTTTTAAGCTTTCACGGTTTGTATTCATATATTTATACTGTAAACGGGACTTAATCGCGTACTATTTTAATCGAAGTATATACCTCGACTCACGACGTTTCGGCCGTAATGCAACGTCCGTGGTCACGAGTAGACAGTCTACGATTAAGTCCCGTTTACAGTATAAAAATATGAGGTGCTTTTTTAAAAGCAGAATATTCATCTAATTCTATATCTCTGATGACACATATTATATATCTATTAAAAATTCCTTGTATTTATCGTTGATATATGGGTATGATAATAATGACAACACAACTTATATGTTTTTTCATTTTATTACTTCCAGGCTTGACGGATGTGCTAGGTTCTCTGCCGGGACCCCTAGTGGACGAACTTCAGAGCTTACAACCGCGCATGGTTCGTCGAAATTCCATCTCAAGCGAGAATTCCTCTTCTATAGACAACCCTCGAGTCATCCTTGTTTTCTACGTCGGCGGTTGCACCTACCATGAAATATCTGCTCTAAGGAGTATAAGCCAACAAGAAGATTCAAATGTGGAATTTTTTGTTTTGACTACAAAGTTAATTAACGGCAACACATTCATTGAAGCTTTGGTGGAAGCCGAATGACGTGTTTAAATGTGAACGCTGAATTGTAAAAAAAATTTACCGCCCATAAAATGATGGCCGACCAGAAGGAGGAGCATGATCCACCAGGCTGATCGAGTTACTAATGTTGGGAGATAAGGCTTAGTACCAAACAAATTACATTACTAAAAATTACTATTTATGCGATACTATATACGATACTATACTATTGAAGCTATATATTAAGTGGGCATCATAACTTCCCATTTGTTGAGAATAAGAAATACAGATCATTTAACGTGTAATTTAAAGAAAATATGGGACTTATACTAAAACTTCTATTTTAGGTGCATTAAAAGATCATAGGAAGTTTTCTTTACTATCGAAGTCTTTTCTTATATTATGTATATATTGATTTATTCTATGAATATTT
This sequence comes from Phareas burnsi, assembly GCA_018249415.1. NCBI lineage: Eukaryota > Metazoa > Arthropoda > Insecta > Lepidoptera > Hesperiidae > Phareas > Phareas burnsi. The sequence continues at coordinate 12,102 of DWKL01001904.1, read as the reverse complement.
GTAAACCAAAGTGAAATTATTATTAATAAACATATAGAAATAAAACAGTATAATTCAGATTGTTTTTATTGATCCTCATCTATGGGGAGGTAGATATCAAAGGGTTCACCTTACAGGATAATGACAACATATATAGTTTCCGCACAATATTTTATCCCTAAGGCCTGGTTTACACAAGAAGTGTTAGTCAAACAATGTAAGAGATACCTTCATATGCCAATTTTTTATCCATTTATTTTCAAATTTTTCCAAACTGCTATCCTCATCGGCCAACTCTTCTTGTGCCAACAAGGCATAATCTGCCAAGGCACTATAGAGGATTAATTTAAAATATTGCTCTTTGCACTTATAGCACATTAGTTTCTTATCTATTGAATTAAACAAAAATAAACCAGCTGTCGGTTTATTAAAATTTCATATTAATTAACTTGCATTAAATATAAATTTCATTTTGATCGGTTTTAAATAAACTTACAAAAATCCTGCATGCTTACTCTATATATTACAATATTAAAGCTTTAGCATAATAAAAATAATTTCATACAAACATACATACATATAAAGAAATTCACAAATGACTATTCTCATAAATATTCGTTACTTGTGTATTTTGTGATGTTGGATTTCTTTGGTGGGGTGACATTAACACCGAATTTCTTAGCGAGACTCACTAACTTTTCGTTATCATAACCAACATCTTCCTTGTAACATCTAATCATGAGTGGCATAACAGTGTCTAATAAGAACTTAAAATTTATCTGTGCATAATTTGAATCATGTCCAGCTGAAAGTGTGAGACGGGAATTAAAGATAGTATAAATACACTCATCCACAACATCTATCATATCCTTTGTAACAATTTTTAGGCCGACTTTTTGCACCGTCAGAACAGACTGGACAAACCATATAGTACTACTTGACAAGTCCACCCACGTTTCGTTTATTACAAACTTAACTAAGATAAGGCCCAAATTTTCCATCTGTGTTAAAAACTTATTTACACCTGCTTTTGTATGCATATTCACTGGAGTCCACTTGTCTTCAGAAACCTTTGTTTTCATACAATCTACTATCTTCTCTTTATACTCCCTCAAAGCTTTGATGATGGGTGTTCTTAAACAGCTATTCATTTGAAACCTCAAATCTAAACCAAATTCACAGAAAAGTGTGCATTGATCTCTCAAACTCTTCACACAATCCAGCACTGAATCTAATGCACATTGTGGTGTGAAAACTTGCTTGATTATTTGACTCATTAAAATTCTAAGCTGCATGCTAGCCCATACTATGAAAGCACTAATTTTATTCTTAGGGAATAGCATAATGAATTCTGTTAAGGCATCGCTCAATGAACAGAAGAAGACTTCACCCACTTGGTTTACATAACTATGTATGGATCCTTCCAGTAGCACCGCTTTAACATGGGCCTTTACTGTATGGCTACATATATCCAAGAACATTTCACAAGCTTGACTGGTCATGTTAAATTTATTGAGTATTAAAACAGGATGCCTCGACGACCGCAGACCACCTCTAGGACTCCAATTGTGAGTAACATCGAGCTCTTTTAACAATATTTCTGTTAGGGCTTTTTGTTTTTGCTCAATTTTTTTCAATATATCATTTCGCTGAGGATGATTTTTAAATTCATCAGTGCTTAATGTTTTTTGAGCTGATACCATCAGTTCATAGGTTTTTTGGAAATGCCTCTCTACAATAAGTACATCTAGTTCCTCAGTTACATCTGCAAGCCAGTCTGGAAGTGGAGCAATCTGGGGAGATGGAAGCTCCTCCACTGACAGACTCGGCGACTCAAGTGATTCAGGCTTAGGTTTCTCTAATATTTCCTTTTTTTTTTGCTTAGAATTCTCTTTTTCAATATGCATCTTTTTAGCGATATCAAATTTATCTAGCCAATCTTTTTTAATGGCAAAACTGTTGCACTGAAATACCCTAGTGTCCGGGAACGCTAGAACCTTGAAGGCCTGCTTTACAGTTCCTAAATCGCGAACATTTACAATAGCTATGGTGCTAATTGGATAACTTATCTGAAACTTATATCTCATAGGGCCCCGTCTGTTTGATATCCAAGAGGTCAACATAAGGCAGTCACTAAACAAATACACATGCATTCTCTGTAAGGCGGTGTTCTCCTCCGCATCGATTTCTAAAAGGTCACCTTCGTGCAATAAAGTTCGTTCTGGAACATCCAGTAGATTCATACAACCCTCCACTTTTTCTGTGATAAGTGTTAGCTTATTCTTTCGCTGTTCTTCAGCGCGCTCGGCTTCTATGTCATGATTGTCCAAAGACTCCCGCGATATTGTGTTATCATTACCTAAAATAGATGCCTGTGATAAAGTCGTGAGAACAGTCCGTTGCTCGCTAAGTAAGTGTGACAGCTTGTACATTTCAGCTTCTAGGTGGGATATTTCTGTGGCCGTTTCGATGAACTGCATATGGTTTTCGTAGACATTTTTCTTGAGGGCACTCGCGGTCTCGTCGGCTAAAGTTTGAATTTTCTCTTTTTGCTGGTAGAGCTCCTCCCCCCCGACACAAGACTTCGCCAACTCTTTTACATATCGGTCGGGAACAAACTCTGGCACCGCAAACTTCTCCATGTTTATATCGGACATCGTTTCGCATATAAATTAAGTATTTCGAGGATTATTTTATAATAAAAAATACTGTCTCACTCATCATTCGATAATCGAACGACAGGACGTATCAATCAACCAACCTATCAAATGTCAAGTCAAATCAAAGTAACGTTTTGTTGTTGCTAGTGTTGCTACTTTGGTTTATGCTTTAAATTCAACTCCACATTTACAACAAAAAATAATTATGTTTTAATACTTTAAAATTATCTATGTATTGACACTTATTTCATAATTTCGATAAAATTTTATGAAACAATTATTTATAATTTTTAAGCACTTTTACACATATAGATCACACAATTCCACAATGGTGCCACCAAAAAATTAATATAGTCAACTATTATTGTTTATAAAGAAAGACATAATATTCCAGGTACATGCATTAATTATGCTTAATTATGTATTATAATTATAAATATTCAAATCCTCCTTAAATATTTAATCGAATCCTTAGATTGTACTCAAAGAATATAATAATATATAGGAGAGATTTTACTTTTATTTTTTTATTTGAACTGGAATTTAACTACAGTTTCAAAAAAAATGTTAGAAGAGTAGCAAACAAGCGCGCAGGCTACCTGATCGTTATGGCAGTGGTAGCTGCAACAAGTGGACCCCCACTTCTACTCTATAACAGGACTAACGTCCTATTTGCGGTCGTAAACATCTAGAATTACTATTCTTGAGGACGGATTCCGAATTATGAGGGTGGCGGTTGAAACTCCCCGATCGAACTATTATTCTATCACATATTCTATACAAAATCCAATCTAAATTGTTCTTGATTTGTAGGGAAATAACGCATGTTTTATCAAATAGAAATAAGTATAACGTAGATGGAGTAGTTCAATGAGTCGAATTAAATTTTAATCCTATTTATGCATACCCATTGCACGAATATCTCAAATAATATTTTGTTTGCTATTGAACAATAAATTGGGTAAAAGTAGTCAAGTTAAAAACGGAAAACAAAAGTTGATAGGACAACTAACCATACCAACTATAATAAAACAATGAAAAATAATATTTAAATCTTCCGTTCGTCTGAGTTTTCATCAAACATATAGATTTGTTTACTACGTTTACATGATGCTTTAAATTCAAATTAAGTATATGGAATTTAAATATTTCACTATTCTCTATGATTAGTTCTGCAACATATTTATTTGTAGTACATAAATAATAAGCATATGTAAATAGTTATTACCAATTATATAATTAACTAACTTCTATTATTTTGGTGGCATTGTATTATGTAGATATAGCTCCATAATATACAATACATAGTTCAGACATACGTAATAATTTATTAACGTATCAATAATGAAACCCATATATAAGAATCAAATCTTTATTGCTTAATTGTTAATAACTTATCATCTGAATCATTAACGTTAATGGCAGTGTTACTCTTTCTTCTCTTCTTTGTTATCTTCTTTCTTTTCGTCTTTCGTTTCTTCGTCGGTTTTGACAGCTGTTGCGACCTGAACTGGCCCTTCCGGCTCAGGCAGAACGGTAAAGTTACCATTGCGTTTGAACCTGTAGTACCGAGTCGACGCTACCTCGGACGGAGTCTGGTAGCAGTTCACGAGAGCATCACCATGACGGCCTAGAAAATAATATTACATTAAAATAGCGAACTATGACAACTTAGCATGGTTCGAAGGAATGCCTGTACCCACATGCATTTTTTTTCAATTTTTACCTCGAAATCATAAATATGGGGTATCACGTTTAAAAGACATCCATGGTAAATAGAGTATCATAACGCGTAATGCGATTAAGCTAAATTTATTCATTTTAATTAAATAAATATTTCCTTGGGGGTATACTTATGTAATTATTTAGTTAATTATATTCCTCTATTTGCTTTATCAGGTATCGGTCTTATGTATAAAGGTTGTTTTTTAAGACTATACTACTTCTATGAATCCGAATAAAATATCGTGATTGTAATGAATATAAAATATATTTGTATGTGTGTGAGAGTAAAATATACTACGTCTCGTGAATCTGCTTCAAGCAGCACTCACCGTTAGAGCAGGTGCATACTGCGATGTGCCTGCGCGCCATGCACACGGCGCCGGAGCCGCACTGCGTATTGCCGAGGCATGGGTCTGTGCACTGGTAGCCGACGCAAGCAAGGTGATCTGGACATTGGGAGTCTAGCTCGCACTCGCCCTGGATAAATAATAAAATATTGGTCATTGTTTTTATGAAAATATGTACAAGTAAAGTGGAACTATTGCAAATCACAATAGTTCCACTTTACTCGTATTTCATATTAAATAAGTAAAACATTAAACAGATACATTAGGAGAATATTTAAACAAAAGTTAAATTATATGAATAACTTTTTATTTACTTAAAAAGTATAGTTCAAATAATCAAACTTTGATTTATGTATCGTACAGATGAAAAAAAAAACATTTTATAACTTAGTAATACATATTGAAGAGTCGACGGAGCAAATGTTTTGAATACATTATCATTAAAATTCAACGTTTAGCCATATTTTGTGAAGCAACAATTCAAGACGGTGTGTCGCCCACGTTCACGAGCTTTTAGAATGTATCAACATTATTACGTAATTACTATCAAATCATCATTAACATTTACTACACATTACTTATCATAGATAAATATCACGTTTAATTGCATACAATATCATTATTCAACACTTACAACCATAGATAAAAAATATATATATTTTAAATCTATGGTTGCAACATGATATTCGCAAGGAACTTAACAACTGTGACTGACTGACTGACTGACTGTGGGATTTCTTATGCTACGGCTTCAATTGTGCAGGTTGGAGAGTAGCACGGGATTCCGGGTCTCGAGGGTACTCTCTTTATCCGGACAGTTTTCAAGGAGGTAAGTATTGGTACTAGTTACTACTGGGGGTAATTAACTCCTCTACTAACTTAACTAATATTTTCTTACAATGGTATAATATTATTGTTATATAAAATTATAATAATAAATCACTGCACAATATTAGTAATATCCAATCCCGTTGTTTAACGACAACTATAAGCGTAATGACAGTGACACACTGTTACTATCTCCGCCACCGGTTTATGTCAATTTCAAAACAGATCTTTTGGATCGAGATCTTTGAATGTCCTACAGGCCGATGGTAAAAGATATTCTAAGTCGAAATAAAACGTCTGCGTACCTTTTCACAAGCAACGAGCGCGTTGCCTCTGTATCCAGCGGGGCAAGTGCACACTGGGCGCTCGGCCCCAGTACGGTCGTGTCCCGGTGTGCATTTAGCGTTAGCACCACAGGGGTTAGGTTCGCAGAGATCACCTGGAATTTAAATTAGTAATCATTTACGACATCAGTTTATAAAGATATTTTTGGACATCGTCACATGTTTGAGCCCAAAACATCTGCCATCAAATCGATCAAAACAGAAATATGTATATATTGAATTGTCCTACTTATAGTTGATCTTATTTACGCTAATCGGCTAAACAGGGATAGCTATTTGCCCTCTTTAAGCTATAATTCCCGTTACATAACAAAACCACATTTCGAGTTATGGCCAAAAAGAGGGTAATTTTAAAAAATGAGTGCCACTTAATGTAACTTATACTTAATAACTTCTACTTACACTTAATAACTATACGTCATGTATTAGAATTTCAGGTATCAGAAATAATTCTAATAGAACACTTTCAAGTAGTAAACATTTTAATTTGTATTTTACTGATAACGTAAATATTAAAATGTCGAAACCGGCTAGATGCTGAATAATGGCATTTTAGGTGAAGGACGGTTACAGGGCGGCAGCAAGACATACATTTGTATTCCTTCACCCTAGACCATAGATTTTCACTACCTAAATCTATGCCCGAGACTAATCTGAAACGCCTTATGTAAAAATGCTTTACCAAACACTTCAAATCAAAACACACGCTGTATACTGCCATTACAAGACAAAAAAATAAAAGGCAAAGATTAATGCTTTGTTGACTTTCAAATCATGGGCCACGAGGATTTCACCAACTTCGTTACTTATAAGCGGCTTTCGTAATAGTAGTAGCGTAGTAGTATTCGATTCATCATCAACCCATTATGTCCCACTGCTGGGCACGGGTCTCCTCTCAGAATGAGAAGGGTAAGCTACACACATCTTCAAGAACTTTATAGAGAACTGAGAGTTATCTGTAAAGTTCTTGTATGTATTCTGAGTATGCAAATTTCCTTACGATGTTTTCCGTCATCGCTAAACCAAGTGATAATTAATTTCTAATACGCACATAACTGAAAAATCAGAGGGGCCTGTGGGATTCGAACCCTGGATCCTCAGTGTGAGAGACCAGAATCTTAACTACTAGACTATCGCTGTTTTCAGTAATCGATTATCATCTATAAATCTATTCATAAATCTTACGAGCTTCGAACGGCCGGCAGAAGGTGAATGGATCGCCGGTCATAGTCTTAGGGCACGAGCAGACGGGCGTGAGGCCGCGCAAGTTGCAATCGGCGTTCACACCGCACGCGTTTGTGCACGGGTTCACGCAGGCGTTGTACACGCACGCTGGCTTGTAGCTCGGGCATTCGCTATCCGACGTGCACTCGGCCGAACAGATTTTGTACGGGTCGCCATGGTAACCCTAATGAGAATATTGGTGCTTGAAAATAATGAGAATAACAAAACTGGTACAATAACAAGATATATAGGAACAACAAGTAACAAGGTGCACTGGCTTGTAGCTCGGGCATTCGCTGTCCGACGTGCACTCGGCCGAACAGATTTTGTACGGGTCGCCATGGTAACCTGAACGAGAATATTAGTACTACAAAACAATGAGAATAACAAGATAGGGACAATAAACAAGATACGTAGGAACAACAAGTTTCACCTAAATATGCTCTCTGTATAAAAATGCAGCTTAGTTTTTTTTAAATCACATAATTTGATGCGTTAACATTCGTCGAGTCTGGACGTGCTATTACGTGAATATGTCTTTAGCATAAATATGCGCTCTGTATAAAATAATGCAGCCATCTTTTTATAGCAAAGAAATAGCAAACGAGCTTGCAGACCACCTATTCGTAATTGGTCTCTACCGCCCGTGGACATCTGTAATTATCCCAAATAGGGTTGAGTCGCAATTGAAGTTGGCCAAGGAAGCGTTGCTAGCCCTAAGCACTAAGTTGGAATGGTTCGTGACAGTGACTTATTTTATCAAAACTTTTAAGCCAAAATACAGCAGCGTTTAACACTAATATTGTAAGGAAAACTTTCGCATTCATTATAAGCAGTGATAGTCTCCACTAGACTTGTGGACACAAGGGGTGCAGGTTTGAATCCCGCACACACTACTGGTTTTTCAAAGTTATGTGCGTATTAGAAATTAATTATCACTTGCTATAGCGGTAAAGGAAAAGATCGTAAGGACATCTGCATTCTCAGAGTACATACAAGAACATTACACAGCACTCTGAGGAGTTCTGTGTAAAGTTCTTGAATGTGTGTGAAGTCTACCAATCCGCATTTGGTTGATAATCAATTTCTAATACTCTACTTCTCTTCTACAGATTATTAGAAATTAACTATCACTTGCTTTACCGCTAACGGTGGAGGAAAACATCGTGAGGAAACCTGCATACCTGAGAGCACTCTGTAAAGCGCCTGATGGTGTATGAAATCTACCAAATCGCATTTGGCCGGCGTAGTGGATAATGTTCTAAACCTTCTCATTTTGAAAGGATCCTGACCCAACAGCGGAGACAGCTGTGTTGATGAAGACGATACTCACTCTAGGGCACTTGCACACAGCGCGATGAGCAGCCACAGTTTCGCAGTCAGCGTTCACGCCGCAGTCGCTGCACGGACTCACACACTTGAAGTCGCGGCAGGACTGCTGCGCGCCACAGTCGTAATCCGATTCGCACTCGTGTGTGCAACCGCTTAGAGGACTGCCCTGTTAGCGAAAACATTAAGGATGTTTTATTTACGAGAAGCAAACGAGGGTACTGACCACTGGATGTCAAGTGGTCACGGCAGCCCATTGACACCCACATCTAACCTCAAACAGAACTGAAATCCTATTTAACGTGGTATATAGGTGCGTTATTACGCCTGAGAACTAAGATGGTCGCCTTGCTGTAAGTGTACCCGACAACCGTATATTTCCAACCGAAGCGCAAGAATTGCTTCGCGGCGGATTATGAGGCCGGCAATGGTCGAACTATAGTTCCACCACCTATTGAATATTACTAGTGCTTTGCTAAATACTGACTATTGTAAGCTATATTAAAATAATAAAAACACTTTAGACTACTTAGTTAAACGTAATAACTGAGCATAATAATTAGGTACATTATCTTTGACTGCTCTTGCACACCTTTTAAACCTCTATCTTTTTATCTTTTTTATCTTCCTTTTTTTAGAATCTTCCGTCATTTCCTACATGTGAGTTAATGTTCAGTACCTATAGAGTAGGCATGACGTATAGAAATTTAAAGTTACTAGGTGTTTTGCGTTTTAATATTGAGGATTTATTTGATGATTTCATTTTGGTTTCGCTGAATTATTACAGTATTTTTATCTCAATAGTAAAATTAGAAAATATTCTTTTGTAAAGTAAGTTAATATATTTTTAAAAGGCGGCAATCTAGGAGTTTGTGTTATAAGATTATGTATAGGTAATACCCAACACGTAAATTTTTCGCAAACACACAAATTTAATTATTTGTCTGTCACATTTTATTCTCACACAATCGAATCCGGAGGGTATATTCGAAGACGAAGCCGTATCAGTCTTTCTACCCGCGGCCCGGTAATCCCCGTATTCATAAAGACGTAATCGTTGCTTCGTACATTCTTCATAAAGTTATCACTGCTACTTTAAGTCCAGTCGTCATTCATTTGATTTGGTTCTAACTTTTGACAGCGCTAACTTCAAGCAATTACTGAGCAATAAAATAAAAATGGTTCCTTAAGTAATGATTTTTACTTAAGTACTCACTGTTACTTTACAAATACGATTATTTCAGTAGTCGACTCCTCTACTTGAAAATTTAATCATCCAATTATACACAAATTATCGTTTTTTCACAAGTATCGACTCAGTTTAATGTACATAATTGACTGTGATTATAATCACTGGTTCACTGACGTCATAGAAATCCACCGTACCCTGTATCCAGGAAGGCATGTGCAGATAGCTTGGTTGTTGGCGACGTGGCACTTGGTGTTGACTCCACAAGGCGATGGATGACACGCTTCCTCTGTAAATAGTTAATTGTATTGTGTGTTGTTTTGTGGAAATCCATGTTGTAAAGTTAGGATAGAACTACTTCACAACAATCCACGACCAAAGCGGTCGGCCGCGGATTGTTCCGAAGCTAAAATAAAACTTTTTTTACTTCCTCTGTCATATAATTAAATATTAATAACAACCCGTGGCACGGTAGGACTTCAATTCTACTTGGTTTGATTGTAGATATCCATGGGCGACAATGACCACGACCGACGATCTATGACTGCGATCAGTTGGACAGCTTGATCATTTGCTTTCTATACTTGCGATGATGTGGAACAAACTTCCTCCTGAGGTATTCCCGGTGTGCTATGACATGGGGTTATTTAAGAAAGGTACAAAAAGAACTCTCCGTCAAAGCCGGCGATGCATTGGCGACTCCTCTGGTGTTGCAAATGTAGGCGACGGTGACCACTTTCCATCAGGTGACCCGTCAGCCTTATCGTTAGGTTTAGCTATAAAAAAAACGAAAGCAGTCGAACGTACCAAAAAGAGTTATTTAATGTTTTAGCTTCGTCGTTGCCATACATTTGAAACTTTCCCAAAGTCAGATCAGGAGAGAAGATTTTCCTTAGTATTATTTGGAAGTGACCGTACTCCACTCCACATTGTACAAATTCCCAACTAATACTAATGAGTCTTAGTTGGAAATTGGTACAATATTATACAAGATCCTTAGAAAACACCTATAGCGAGATTCAGGATGCATGTGGCGCCATCTCTTTTCAAGTTGCGGCACGCTGCCACGTGTCATTTGCACATCGTAATTCTACGCTGCACCGTTAAGTCTTAACCGTTATAAGTGGATAGCTCACCTGGGTCCGCGACTCTGCAGGCCGAGAATGGATTTCCGGTGTACCCGGCCGGGCAAGAACACACTGGCACGTGTTTGCGAACCTATAACAATAGACAGTATTATAATTCTTAATATCTACTTTTTATGTGAAGTAAACGAGCGTGCAGGCGACTTCCTGTTAAGTGGTCACTGCAGCTTATGGTTACCCACATCTAGCATCAAACAAGACTGAAGTCCGATCTGCGATGAATGAGATGCGTTACTACTCCCGTGGAATAAGATGGTCGCCTTGTTTTACAGCTAATTTTTTGTCAGATACACTTACGCAAAGCCCTATATAAGGGGAGGTAACGGGGGTGGGGGGGGGGGTCAGTGCACGAAGAGAAAATGTTAAAGATTAAGTCGCTTCAAAAATACACCGTATTATTTCTTGAACCACATGCCCATGAATTGTAAAGGGCGGCAAAGAGTATTTTTGCACGGAGCAGCTAAATAACTAGATCGGATCCTGCACTTACATAAACTCGAGAAAAAAATCACTCATACCGGGGATCCTTTAAACCAAACAGTAAATTTGCGCCGCCATTATATCACAGAAACAGACACGGTGGTAGATTTACTAACCTAACCACGAAGAGTTCTACCGTATTTACTTTCCTTTACTTTCATCTCCTATGTTCGTGACACTTATTGGCAGATATAAAAATATTTATGCTTTTTTTTCTGCACGAGCTAATTTTGGATGCTAACGACGGCCATCGGTATGTGGACGAAATTTTCACGCCAAAACACTAAAAAAACTTTACAAAGAATAATTTAGGTTAATTTAACCTGGTCTTAATTTGTTATTATAGAAAAGAAGTAGCTAACGAGCATTGAAACCACCTTATAGCCAGCATTGAAATCACATTTGATTGATGATAGACCTATAATTCGTGAAGGGAGATACTACCGCCGCCCTCACAATCCGCCATGAGGCAATATTTGTTTGTTACTCTCGTTTGCTACTCTTCAAACATAAAAAAAAAACTACTGTCTATGGACATCTCTATTCAACTCCAAAAACGCCGTCGGATTTGTCAGATTATTATACATCATACCCTTTCTTCCCATGGATGCCGAAAGAGGTGACTAAGCACCATCATTGTGAAATGTTGTCGGATTTTTTTAGCCCCATTCCCTTCTTCTAGGCTAGATGGCTAGGCTAGGTAGGGGATTCTAAGGTTTGGTGTTTATAAATAAGTTGATAATGACGATTTTTGATAATGTGTAAAAACATTTTGTAGCAGTGATAGCCTAGTGGTTAAGATTCCGGCCTCTCAAGCTGAGTGGCCGGGGTTCGAACCCCGCACGCACCTCT
>DWKL01001903.1:0-13640 GCA_018249415.1 Phareas burnsi | reverse complement strand
TCTACTCGTGACCACGGCCGTTGCATTACGGCCGAAACGTCGAGAGTCGAGGTAAATACTTCGATTAAAATATTACGTGATTAAGTCCCGTTTACAGTATAAAAATATGAATACAAATCGTGAAAGCTTAAAACAATTTAAATAAATATATGACATTTATACATATGTTTAACAACATAGCCCCACACTAGGATTTTTTATGCCGTGGATGCCATGAACATGTAAAGCATACAACCAGACATAGCATAGAAAATTATATATTTTTTTAAATGATTGAAAAGAGGCGAACGAGCGTGCAGCCATCTGAAGTAACGTAGTCACTGAAGGTGTACATTTCTTATTTCAAACAAGACTGAAGTCCTATCTTAAGTGCTATCTTAAGCCGACATCTTTACATTTACAGTGAACCGACCATCTTAGTTCTGAGAAGTATAAATGCATTTACGTACGACCATTGATAGGACTTCAGTCCTGTTTGAAGTTAGATGCGAGTGTCTATGGCTTGCACTAATTTAACACCAGATAGCCTACACGCTCGTTTGTTACTCTTCTTATAAAAAACTTACTCAGCGCGACCCTTCCCATAAAGCGGGATAGCACCAAACAGGTCACCGTCCAGGTCGTATTGCTCTGAAATAAAATATTATTCATATTGAAGAAGTATAAAAACAGCTAAAGGCAATAAAAACGGCGGTTGGTCATAATATTAGCGGAAATCTGTTTCGTTTTAGTTTGAAGTGTGGTACTCGCCCAACTGTTTACAATGCGGTGTCATAGAAGATGTACTCCGAACGAACGAAAGGAGAACTTCCTCCCTACCAGGCTTTATGCCCTACGGCATTATCATCACGGAAAGTGGGAGGGGGGATTATTTGGGAAATGAATACCTTGCGGTCATTGTTTAATTTGTACATCAGCTTTACTGTTGAGGACTAAGATGGTCGCGTCGCCGTAAGTTTGCCCGGCAAACTCGGCATTTATTTGGAGTGACATGTCCATTGCTGGTAAAAGTTTCCAGGTGGTGTGCATGTTTATCTGCTACCTCTATAAGTTAAAATAATTATTCTGAAACTGACCAGCTCTGATAAGAATGCGTGGCACGGAGATGTCGATGTTGAAGGTCAGGTCTGAGAGGCTGAGGTCACTCCTGTGCACCACAAAACCACCGATACCGGCGACCAGGACATTCTTCAGGTGAAGGTCTAGGCTGAAAAAAATATTTTTATATGCTTGACAAGTAAAATCGTGCAGGCCACCCGACATTAAGTGCTCACTGCAGCCCATGGACACCCACATCTTACCTTCGGAACTGGGCCGAAATATCGGTAATTAAAAAACCATATATCGTGAGTACCCATTCCACAATAAAGAATATAGTTTTTGCTAGTACAACAAATAAATAAATAATTTAATAAAATCTATGTCCATGAACCATAAACAATGATTGCTTAGCGCCTAAAATTTCGCCCTCTCACGTTAGGTGTCCCGGGATTGAATCCCGCACGCACCTCTGATTTTTCGGTCTAAAGATCGTATTAGAATGAAGTAATTATCATTTGCTTCAACGGTGAAGGAAAATATCATGACGAAATCAACACATCAGAGAGATCTTTTTCAAGTTCTCAAAGGTGTGTGAAGTCTACCAATCCGAACTTGACCGGCGTAGTGGACCATGACCTATCCCTTCTCATTCTGAGAAGTGATCCGTGTCATGCAGTGGGACAATAATGGGTTGATGATGATGATGATGTCCATGGATTGCAGTTATCACTTAATATCAGATGGCCTACACATTCGTTTTATACAAAGTTAAAAAAAATTAAGTGGTATTTTTAAGACTTTAAGTGCTCACTGCAGCCCATGGACATTCACATGTAAGCTCAAACAAAACTGAAGTTCCATCTGAGATTGTGCATCACTACTGGGACTAATGGTTGTCTCGCTGTAAGTGTGCTCGGCAACCGCTCCTCTCCAACCGAAACACAAAAACTGCTTCACGGCGGATTGTGAGGGCGGTGGTTGTACTTCCCCGGATGAACTAAAGTTCTACTAATCCGGATAGTGGATACGGTCTAAACACTATTCACGGACAATCTACAGTTCTACTTATCCAGATAAGACATGGACTAAACATTACTCACTTGAGAAGATCAGCAGGCACGATCAGGTGGTATTCGTCCAGCTCCAGAGGGTCAAGTGGGGGGATCCCGAAGAGGGATGAACCATTGTTGATTATGCGACGGACGTACGCAATTAATTGGCGTACGAGAGCATTTATGGCGAAGTTCCGGTTAGCGGTAAATTGACCTAATGTGAAAGGACAGTTTGTTTTAATATGACCATAAATGTAGTGATAGCTTCGGGTAAGACTTCGGTCTCTCACACTGGGAGTCCGGGGTTCGAAATCCGCACTCACCTCTGATTTTTCGAAGTTATGTGCGTATTAAAAATTAATTATCACTTGCCTAAACGACGAATAAAAACATCGTGAGGAAACCTACACATCTGAGAGTTCTTTGTACAGTTATCGAAGATGTGTGAAGTCTGCCAATTGGTGAATTATAATATAACATTTTTTTTATTTTATGACTTTATGTCCTCCTTATGAAGCCGCCATATGCATTTTAATGTGACATCACGTGGCTTATAACCTTAAGTAGCTTAAAAGTTATGAGGAAACAGATAAACATATATACATATTGGTCAAAATCTAGATCTTAGTCCTCAAGAGTCCTGGCGCATTTACATACGATCTTAAATAGGACTTTAGATACGTTTGGGGTTAGATGTAGGAGTCCATCGGGTACAATGACCACTTAAGCGTGAGTGGACGGAATTTTCCCCACTAAGATATCATTACTTAATACTCATAGATTACAATAAAAAGTATAAATTAATAAAAATGAATACGGGGAATGATAAGAATTGCAGCCAGCAACAACGTACCAACTGGGGAGACTTCGTCATCTTGTAGAGAATTAGATTGCGGGGCGGCTACCACCAAGGCACAGAGTCCCAGTAAGATCCACAGTTTCATCCTGAAAGTCAATCATCATCAACTCATTACTGATCCGCTAAACACGCGTTTCCTCTGAAAATAAAGGATTAGGATAGCCTTATCGTTCTCAGGGGAAACGAACCCTTTACTCCTGTTTGAAGAGTAGCAAACAAGCGTGCAGGCCACCTGATGCTAAGTCACTGCAACCCATGGGCAAACCAAATTGAAGTCCTGTTTGCAGTCGTACGTAGATGGGTTACTTCTGGGAACTGAGATGATCGCCTCGCACGTGTGTCCGACAACCACACCTTCCCAATTAAAACAGGTAGCTTCACGATGGACTGTGAGGGCGGCGACAGTACCTTCCCGGACACTTAACAAATGGCCAGATTACTTTCCGAGTAACATGATTTATGGATTCCATCACGCTGACCAAGTGATGGTTGATATATTTCACCCACCTTTACACCTAACCTAGCCTAACACTCAGACCGCTACAGAAATCTAAATTGAAAATTTGGATGTCTGCCTAATCGGGTATCAAACCCGGAACCGCTGCGCCACGCAGCTCGTCAATATAATTCTTACATAACTCTCAACACTCTATATATAATATATAATAAATGGCTGTATAGTTCGGCGCTGCCCAGTTCCTCTCTTCCCGTGGATGTCGTTGGAAGCGATTGAGAAATCTCCAGGAAATGGGCAGCAGCGTCTTCCTATGTATAACCAATATCTGCTGCGGTCTCTAACACGCATTGCCAAGCATTAACTATGGTAAACTCTATGATTGGATCGCCCCCGGACAAAGTGGACTCATGATTTTAAGAAGACAGTGAGGAACCATTGGATTCAAGGCATAAGACCGCTTGAAGTGGCGCCGATTAGGTGCAGTAGCTTGGACTAATCTAGACGTGGATGAAGTCGCATCAGACGTGGATGAAGTTGCATCAGCAAGGCTCATTTATCTTTTCTCGTGGCCATGATTCATAAATGCAACTGACAGTTTTATGTGTACAAATTATACCTATGACATACTTATGCATGACAATGAAAAAATATATAAAAAGCGTGTGAAGGCAGAATATTTCGTCTTTTTAGGCCTTCCTTGCCTGGTCTAATAGTTCACTGCGTTCGACCTTAAGTCACTACGAGAATTGCACTGAAAATGGCTTCCGGGAGTCCCTTTTCAATACGTGGGTGAGGGGCCAGTTATAGATATGCCACTGATTAGGGTAGGTCCGCTGCTCAGCAGTGGACCTTAAAATAATGATAGATATAAAAACTATATTAAAACCCTTACTTATTACGCATAGTAGCAATAATGCAAAATAGATATCAATTGCAAACTCACCTTGTAGAGACCGAGCAATTACTGAGATATGCTTCAATCTACAATACTATTTATCTAACAAATTATTAATCAAGTTATCAACACTGATTTTCTTGTCGAATAATTAATCAGATAATTAAAAGATCATAATGATAAATGGTATTTAGATAAATTTGTTTTTGGCAACTTTATTGTCGTTATTAACTTTATTCTAATATAGGATAAGATACGCCAGAGTATCAATTCAAATTTCTAATCTTATCTAATCATAATAATTCATAATTTTTTAATGTTTATAGATCCTAACAAATATAGAATGGCACACAGACGCTGTTTTGCGACGATGTTCCTGTAAAAATTCTTAAAATCCCGTTGAATAATCTTGAGGAGCAAAGGAAAAAAAATTGGCATTCTATGTATTTTTATAATAGTAACGACTGTTTTTACGTTTTAAAATCCGTAATTATTGATTATTGATAGGTGGTAGAACTATAGTTCGTCCGGACAAATACCACCACCGCTCTCATAATCTGCCGTGAAGCAATTTTTGTTACGGTCGGAGAGATGCAGTGCCGGGCACTTACAGCGCGACGATCATCTTGGTCCTTAAGAGTAGTGACGCATCTACGTACGATCTCTATCTGAATAAAACTTCAGTTTTATTTGAGGTTACATGTGGGTGTCCATGGGCTCCAGTGATCATTTAACAACAGATGATCTGTACGCTCATTTGCTACACTTCAAAACATTAAAAAATAAAAAATATCTAGAGGAGGGGACGGGGAGATTAATATTTGGGATTATATATTATCTCAGCAGCTTTTAAGGTCATTTTGAATTCTCTGTTATTTTAGAAGAAGAAGGCCAATGTCCACCACGCTGGCCAAGTGCGGATTTGTAGACTTACACTATCTATCTATTTATCTATCAGCCTTTAGACACTACTGGACATAGATCTCCCCTAAATGTCGCCACTCCACCAGGTCCTGTGCCTTCGAATCCAACGGTTCCCCGCTGTTTTCTTTAGTTCATTACTCCACCTATTTGAGGGGCGGCCTGTACTGTGTGCCAGAACCTTCCTGAACTTCACACACCTTCGAGAATTTTATAGAGATCTCTCAGATGTGTAGGTTTCCTCACGATGTTTTTTTTCAAACTTTTACTGCACCATATAGAACACACCTGCGTTCCAAATTGTATTCATATAGTGCCAATAGTTGTAATGGTTGGGATATACTCACGAATAGATGGGCGGGACGGAACTATAAGAGTTCCATTTTCTCATCATGCCACGTAACTTTAAGGTTAACCTTAAGTTTTTAAATATGTCTTGGTATCACACAAAAAATATATATACATATTTTGCTCAAATGCATTTGAGCTTAAGATACGGCAGTTATTTTGAAATTACACACGTAGATTACGGAATCAAATAGACACAAAGGTTTTTCTTTTTATTTTATAACTTTTTTTAATATTAGCTCAAATTATAAAACTAACTATACTTGACTCGAGAATGTTCAGGCATAAAATTGCCCTAGCAATTTAGATTTTTGCATTTGCTACTTTTGGTTTGGTTAATCAGACGCTGGACTAACCATGGATTTAAAATTGAAAGTGAAATTTAGTGAAAAAAATCTAAATGTATTTTTTCAACTTACTTCACAAGAGGTGGAAATATATTGGACTTCAATCTTATTTGGGGTTGATTACAGATCCTCACGGACGGCAGTGACCATTTGTTATACTAGTTTTCTATAAACTCTATGTTATAAAAATTCAAAACCTACAGACCCATACTCATAATAAATCTTTATTTTATTAATCTTCGTGAATCATAGAAAACTCTCAAAGCTATCAGCTGTTTCCTACTATTATCAAATATTAGCTGATAATAATTATCGATAAAGATTTTAGCACTAATAATAATATTGTACACATTAATTAGCCTTGTGACGACGTTAGAATAGATGAAGTACATTGGTGTAACTAAGGGAGTATATGATTGGGATGGGTGTAGGATTATCGTTCTAAAACGAGAGGATATCTGCCAAACAGTTACATAGCACACAAAAATGTTAGACTTTTCAGAAAGATGCCTTAATTAATTTTGATAAAACACAGTAATTGCTGCACTTGCTGCACTGCTTTCATTAATAAAATATGAATTATCTCAAAAATTGAGAAAATAAAAATGGCCATAAGACTCGAAGTCACAGCTGGAATAAAACATCAAAGTTGATTTGTCATTCTATCAATGTCAAATACGTCAAATAGTGACTTTCAATTTTAACTTGCATCATATTTATTGTGAGTGAGGCCGCAGTTTGTGATATTCTCTGGGAATTTTGAGTAATGCACATTAAAAACATGGATAAACCTAAGGTAGATCTTGGCTTATTAGAGGAGGATGACGAGTTCGAAGAATTTCCCACTGAGAGTAAGTAGAATGCACATGTTAACCAAAATACATTTTAGTTTTATTGTACAAATTAGTCTGTAATATTTCCTGGCTGGGGTACAGAACAGTTATCTGAAGAAGCCTCGAATGTATTTTAATGTTCAAATTAACTTATAATATTTGCAGATTCCAAAAGTAAAAGCTTTTTCCATAAAGCAGTGATTGTTTAGTGGTTAAGATTCCGGCCTCTCACGCTGAGTATCCGGGATTCGAATCCCGCACGCGCATCCAATTTTCCAAAGTTATGTACATATTAGAAATTAATGATCATTTGCTTTAACGGTGTATGAAAACATCGTGAGGAAACCAATACACCTGAGAGTTCTTTGTAAAGCTCTCAAAGGTGTGTGATATCTATCAATTCACTCTTAGCCAACGTGGTGGACTATGGTTTAACACTTGTCATTATGAGAGGAGCCCCATACCCAACAGTGGGACATTAATGGATTGATGATGATGATGATTTCCAGATTGGGGTCCGGAACAGTTGGACACTGAAGATGTATCAGTTTGGGAGGATAACTGGGAAGATGACATCATTCAGGATGATTTCAACAAGCAGTTGAGGTAAATGAGCCGTTATATAAGCTATACGTAAGCTATACAGAAACACTCAGACTTTCATAGATGGTAGAACTATAGCTAATTCGGGTAGGTACAACAGCTGCTGTCACAATCTGGCGTGAACCAATACTTGTGTTTTGGATACAGAGGTGTGATCTTATAGCGAGGAGACCATCTTAGTCTTTAGGAGTAGTAATAAATATATGTATTACCTAAGATAGAACTGCAATTCTGCTTGAGTATAGATGTGGATGTCCATTGGGTGCAGTGGCCATTTAACATCAGGTGGTTTGCAGACTTGATTGCTACTCTTCTAACATAAAAAAAGACTGAAAAAATCTAAGCTCATTTAAATATTGTATAGTCAAGTTTCAGTGCTTTGGAGGACTTGTTAAGCTGTGAAAATGCTGTCATTAAACTTTAAGTGAGAGCTTACAGGCACTTTGGAAACATCATTGTCATGTGTAATCAACTTCGAACAGTATGAGTTGAAGTTGTCCCTAAAGTCACCCTCAGATTTGTTTTCACCCTTCAGGACTAAGATGGAACGCCTAGCATTTCCCTTACCACACCACAGATCTTCAAATAAGAACACAAGTATATAACACTGTTATGGCAGAAATACCCATTACAGTGGTGCCTCCAGAGCTCCAGAGTAAGATAATTGGCTTGCTTGTGAATGTCCCTGACGACCACATTTCTATGTCGATTTGTACATCCATAACACATTGACTGCGGCGCTAATATTCGAAACAATCCACCCTTGCGTCGCATAATGCAACAGGAATGTGTGAGCCACACGTGTGGTGCGGATAGTAAGACAAGACTGGTGTGTCTGCCGCAGTCAATGTGATAACCAGCAGTAACCAATTTTGATGGAATGCTTACCTATTTATTACTTGTATTTATTATTTATACAGCTTTTACAGTCATTAGCTCCAAACTAAGATTCCCACATAATCTCACAATCACTTGGGGGTAGACTGGTAGAGAATGCCATTAAGCTATTAGACATTTAGTTTGCCCTGTAAATCCCTAGTTTACGGCATTTTAAAAATAATAAATAAAAAAAATATTCATTGTATTAACAACGGTTTCTACATGAGCTCAGAACTTTATTATTCTCAAGTATTTATGGATCTGCTGAAGCATCTCAACAGCGTGTTTCAGCTGACTTGTACAACATCATCTGTTCAATATACACGTAAATGATTTATTGAATCAATATTCATATAATGCCATCTTGTGGCACACTCGCTACACTTGACAATCAAATACTGAACACAGGTTGTTACTATATTGGAATACTTTGTTTCAGAATCCAGATTGAGAAAATGAAGGAACAGAATAAAGAATCAAAATAATCCTTCGTCCTTAACTTTGATTGTAACTTGTGCCAATAGAACATTAATAAATGTTTATTCAGTCATTCAATATCTCTTAAATGCGATTGACTTTATCAACCATTATACAAACCTCTTTCATTATTAGTAAAATTGATACAATAAAATCAAAATTAAAAAATCAATCAATCTAAACCGATGTACATTGGGACAGCATGGAGTATTTCCCAGGCTTTCCAACCTGTAGGGAGCTCCATGGCTCCCTGTAGGATATTGCAGTTAAAATAAACTGATGTTTTATAAAAAATATAACTATGTATTTCATTTATCTAGTATAAGCCTAAACTGCCTATGGGACTTAATATTTACAATTTTGTAAGTACTACAAATAAATAAGATGGGGCAATTGAGGTCGGGATAATTGCCGACATGCTGGCCCAGCGCAAATACAAGAAGATATCTTACATCTGTCATAATACTATAGAAAATTGTTATCAAAAGTCTATTGGTGCAAGTAATATTTCCCTAGATTTAAGTTAATTAATGTAAGTTAAGTTACTCCCGAGTAGAATAAACATTTACTTGGTAATATCAGTTTTATTCTAAAGAATAACTAATAAAAAAAACAAGTAGTAAAATAATGCAAATCTTTATTCATGAACACTTAGATCTAATTATCACAACATAACCAAACATATTTTGAACCAGCCATAAATTAACCTTGTTTAAAAAATCTATACAAATTTAAGAATACAAACATATTTTATATTAAAATGTTAGAAAGGTAGCGGACGAACGGCAGACCACGTAATGATATGTGGTCACTGCCGCCCATGAACACCCATATGAACCTCAAACAAGACTGACCCTACATGAGGTCGTACGTATGAGCTGAGGATTAAGACGGTCGCCTCGCTTATAAGTGTGCCTGACTACCGCACCTCTCCAACCGAAACAAGACGCTTCACGGCGAATAATGAAGTCTGCGGTGGTATTTCAGTGGGTGAACTACAATTCTACTACCTAAAAAAATATAAGGAGATATTATACTCTGACTTAGTTTTCTTAAGGTTAGCCTCGTATTCCTTCTCTAATAAAATAATATATTTATGAATTCAGTACGGGCCCACTGCTAGGGATGATTAGTGATTAACTAATTTCTAATTTTCGAAAATCAGAGGTAACTTATTGGGATTTTTTATTAGGATATATAAGTAATCTTCAGGAATCAGAGGTGCTAGACTTCAGAGATGACATGGTTTCCTCATATTTTACTTTATCGTTAATCATAATTAATTTCTAATTTTCAAAAAATTGGGATATTATTATTAAGATCATCATCATCAACCCATTGCTGGGCAGGGGCCACTTCTTAGAATGAGAAGGGTTAGACCAATTATTAGCGTATACAGTTAAATCTACAAAATATCAGAGGTGCATGTTTGAAATATGAACCTAGAGAGCCTAGTGGGAGGCTGAAATTTTATTATATTAATTTATGTTGATTATATTATGATCTATAAGCTACCCTTTTTATAGACAGTTATATTATTTTGGATAATATTTGTCAGTTCAGAATAGCACATAGATGTAGAAGATAAAGGGAATCAAATCCAAGTCATTGGCAATGAGCAACGAATAAAGTTGTCGAGTGGGGATAGTGTGCAGGTAAAAATAGGTTCTTTGTTAAGGCAGACTGATACTTGAAACCAATGGATTTAGAAGCAGTATTAACTTTTTACTAAGTCACAGAACCATTGTTTCCATTGAGGACTATGTTGGAACGTCTCATATCTCAATACAATTTAACTAAACTTTGGTTAGTGATATGTGTGACAAAATATTTAGTATAATAGATATGACAAAATTAAAACTATGAACATAAATATAAACAACACTTCAATTGATCTAAATAAATGCAAAAAATCCTATAGCTTCCTATGATTTCTATATTCTAAGCTTTTAGAAATCAACTTGACACTTAATACCATGTATGCCAACTTTTATATAATGGAAGTAGGAAAAGCATGCATTCTTCCTAATATTAACACTGGCCATCTTGAAGCGTACCCCAACGCCAGTGCAGCGACACACGTCTGGTTTTTTAAAATTAGCGAGCCATGTCTGGTGCCAATATGTTAAATGGCCAGTTACTTGAACAGTTGTAACAGACCTCATATAGGACAACACTTATCCGAGTGTCTAACTCGAGGCCAATCAAATGCATTGCTCGTAATGACTAAAAATAACTCATATTCAGAGCCCGATCTAAGGGAACAAGCCGGGCAATCGCCCAGAGCGGCAAAATTCGGGGCGGTTGCACAAAGAGAAAAATGTTATAAAAAGTATAGTAGACAGTCCCGAAGGTAAAACCGTTAAGTCGTTAAAGATTAAGTCGGTTAAAAATTGCACCATACCATTTCTGGAACCACGTGCTCATGAGATGTACGGTTTCATGGTACACGGCGGCAAAGATTATTTTTGCCCGAAACGGCTCAATAGCTAGATCGGGTCCTGCTCATTTTCGGTACATCTGTGTTACTACCTTTTACACCTTCAACTGCAATATTCCCTATTAGTTCCTATAAAAGCGACGAAAAGCTACCGTTTAAAAACTTCAATGAGTTCCTCCTATGAGTGGCAATGCATTTGCCATCCAAGTGGCGTGATATTTCTGTCCTAATTTGTTTGTTTTCGCTGGCGCTATTCTACAGCGGAACAACACGAACGCTGTCTCGTTGTTGTCCCGCTCAAGCAAAAAACGCCAGGCAAGTGCGGCCACGCTGGTGCCTCGCCAATAAACACGTCAAGCGTGTGCCACCGCACTGGCGTTCGAGTACGCTCCAAGACTGCGGGAAACAGCGGTTATTGTTTCGGGTCGCACGGCTGGATTGTTTTGAATATTAGCACAGTCAAGGTGTTAACCACGCATTTTGCTATCGACACGGCTAACAAAACATCTTCGAAGGTTTCTAAAAGTTGATGTTCTGCGGTTGGTTCATTCCGAACTGGAACTCCTCCGTGGTCTGCTCTGGCTGGGCGTTCTGATCGTCTTGATCAACGAAGTATGTGTCTAGAAGATGCAGTGCTTTCCTGTAGATCTGGAAATTAAATCAACTGGTTAACATCTTGACTGCGACGCATATATTCGAAACGATCCAACCGTGGCGACAGTGAAACGCGTGAGTTGCCGCAGTGAACGGGTTAAAGACAATTGTAAACTACAGAATGTTGTAAAATATTTTATTTTTTATATTATATTTCTATAGCTGGCAGTTTTCTTTAGTTTTCTCGAGATGAAATAGTAATATAGCGTGCGCCGCCCCCGGCTTGCGTATCGTAACTGATCAATGAAGTAAAGCAACGTCGGGCGCGGTCGGCAGTTGGATGGGTGACCGCTAGTGGCTAGATGTCACGCGCGTTTCCGTGCTTCGGAGAGCACATAAAGCTATCAGATATGATCTTGTTTTGCATTGTATTTTCCTAACGCCTTTTACGCTTATAACCCCACCCACACTAGAATCTCCTGTAGTATAAGTGTCATGGACACATAAGGACACACATGGACCCAGAACAGAAATCTAAATCCATAATTTAGCTGCTTGTTTGGCCAGGAATCGAACCCTCTGTCAGATTGGTATGAGGACAGCTGCACCACGTGAGTATATATGTGATACGGTATGTATGAATATACATGTGTACCTGTTCATTTTCATGCTCCTGCAAAGTCTCTATCTTGTCCAGAGCACCGATTTCTTCCAGTTTCAAGCAGAGAGATTCCACTTGACCGAACTTGACAGCCGCCTACAAAAAATTATCTTCAATAATTATTTTTGACAAAGTTTAAAGAATGAAAGGTATATGGAGACTGGATTGAATTTTATAAAATCCTCGATGGATATTATAGTCTGCCAAATATTCATGTATGTGTTATGCAAGAAGATTAGATAAAGAGTGTGCAAGCCATTTGATGTTAAGTGGTCAATTCAGCCCATGGACGCCAACATGTAATCTCAAACAAAACTAAAGTTCTATCTGAAGTCATACGTAGATGCGTCACTACTCCTGAGGACTAAGATAGTCGCCTCGGTATAAGTGTGTCCTGCAACCGCACCTCTCCAGCCGAAACACAAAAACTGCTTCACGGCGCATTATGACGGCGGCGGCGATACTTCCCTAGATGAACTATAATTCTGCCAAAACTTTTGGTGGGTAACAATGAGGAACTATGAAAACAATTGGGCCATGGCATTATCAGGTTTGAGAAATGCTGTATTAGAAACCAACCTGCATCAAATTAGTGATCCCGTCCAATACAATGGTGATTGCCCTGTGATCCGGGGCAGCCAACAGGTTGCAGTAGGGCTCGAAAAAGTTGCTCTGCATCAGTGTGTCCAACTGCTCCGGCGCCCCCCCCAAACACAAGTTGGTTATGGCCCATGCGGCTTCTTTCTGGCATCTAGTAACAATATAAATTAAAGAAAATTAAATTGCAACTCCATTCATTGATTAATGAACTAATTTCCAGTGCTAGAACGTGTAATTCATATATTTATCTTTTTTTTATGTACGTAGTACATCACTACCGTCTTAAAATCTATTGACTGCGGCAATCGCACTGTTTCACTATCCGCGCCACGCGTGCGGCTCGCACGCATACGGTATGTTGTATTTAAACCTGCGCAAGGCTGCCGCCAAACACACTTGCTATTTTCGCCGGCGCTACGTCAGAGCGAGACAACTCGAACGTTATTCCGTTGTTGTTGTCCCGCTCTGTTCTGTCTGTCCCTCTCGGTGTTCTGCGGTGCGGTGACCAATCCGCACTTGGCCAGGGCAGTGAACTCTTCACATGGCCTAACTCTTTACACATTAAGAGAAGATCTGTGCGCAACAATGGTACAGGAATGGATTGATGATAATATTGTCATAAGATCTATGGCC
>DWKL01001902.1:0-13642 GCA_018249415.1 Phareas burnsi | reverse complement strand
AGTAAAAATACAAATATTGTAGATGGTAGAGCTATAGTTCGACCGGGAGGTATCCCCGCCGCTCTCACAATCTGCCGTAAAGCAATTCTTGTTTCGGATGGAGAGGTGTGGTGGTCGGGTACAATTACAGCGAGGCGAACATGTTAGTCCTCTGCCGCCCTCACAATTTGCCGTGAAGCAAATACTGTGTTTCCGTTGGAGAAAATGTGGCTGTCGGCCACACTTATAGCGAGGTGATTATCTTAGTCCTCAGGAGTACAATCCTCAGGACTTCTACGTACGACCTCTAACTTAATTCATATTTGAGATCAGATATGGGTGTCCTTGGGCTGCAGTGAGCACTTAACATCAGGTGGCCTGCAAGGTCGTTTTGCTAATTTGTAAAAAAAAAATCATAATATTTAACAATTAATTATTTTACCTCAGAACTAAGTAGCCGTTACATTCAAGGCCGTAGAAAAAAGAGGTAATAATAATTTACTTAGTTGTCCATAAAAAAAAAGCATATTTTCTGCGATATAATTTACATAAAATTATACTAACAAACGCAATAAGATACTACAGCGGTGATAATTAACTGTAGTCATTTTATGTCTGATTTCTCTTAAGAAATCGGGATTTTTTTCTAATACGCATTTTATTTTTACATTTCTTTTAAAAAAAAAATTACATGCATACATGTATTAAGATCCATATACCATTAACTTTTTAATTTTATTTCATTATCATCATCATCGACCCATTAATGTCCCAGTGTTGGGCACATGTCTCCTCTCAGAATGAGAAGGGTTAGGCCATAGTCCACCAGACTGGTCAAGTGCGGATTGGTAGACTTCACACATCTTCGAGAACTTTTGCAAATAACTCTCAGACGTGTAGGTTTCCTCACGATGTTTTCCTTCACCGCTAAAACAAGTGATAATTAATCTGTAATACGCACATAATTTCGAAAAATTAGAGGTGGTGCGGGGTTCGAACCCTGGCCACTCAGATTGAGAGGCCGGAATCTTAACCACTAGGCTATCACTGATCTTCTATAATTTTATTTACTTTTCATTATATGTAGATATGCTAATTCCACCAATGGTATCAAGCTATCCTTTAACTTGTTTCTTAAATTTTTGTGCAACCTAGTCCGCAATAACTAATTAAAAAAAATGGCTAATACTGGATGGGATACATGACACAATTTATATAAAAATGCGTATAATATGTAATAATTATAAAATCTCAAAATACTTTTGTTGAGTGAAAAAAAGGAAAATAGTACTGAGTGGCAGTAGGCAGCAACAGAGTACTAGTGGCAGAGTTAAAGGTGATATTTGTCATCGATCCATCGTATACAAATAGCGTTATATTAATATTATGTAATCGGTGTGTAGTAACCCTAATTGAAAGACAGCCGATACTGAATGACTTCGGGCATTAAATCTTAATTTAAATTGTAACAAAATTACTAGTTCCGGCGTAGTATTGTTTAATTTACTTTAACTTTGGGCGCATTTGACAAGGAGTTGTTTAAATTGTAGCAATGTAATAGTTTTATTTATAGTACAAGGTTATGGACGAAATGGTCACTTGCAATTAGCGTGGGTAGAAGGAATTGTGTACTTGTAAAAATAATCTTCTGTTACTTATGCATGAAAAAAGTGAATTTTGAGAATGTTTCTTACTTTCAGGAATACCGCACTATCTTATAGTAGAATTTTAAAATAATTAGAAAAAAATGTTTATATTGCTAATGTTATCTGATTCATCATCATTCTATTATTGGCTCACTGGTCCCCTCTAAAAATGAGAGAGGTTCGGGCATTATCCACCAGGCTGCCCATGTGGTTTTGTAGACTTCAACCACCTATGGGAACTTTATGGAGAACTCTCAGGCATTCAGGATTTTTAACCATAATGCAACCGTTTTCCTTTATCATTAATGCAAGTGATTGATTGAAATTGATTTCTAATACGCGCATAACTTCGAAAAATTAGAGGTGTGTGCGATTTAATCCCCGGTCTTTTAGTGTACAGGACCGGCTTCTTACACTGGAATGTCACTGTATCTGATAAAACATTTATATTTCGTAGCACGAACCGGAAGCCGAGCTGGACTCGCAGGGGCGGCCAGCGGAGCCCCGCGCACTCCGCTGTGGCTGGGGTGTGCTTCGACCAAAATGGCTGCAACGCTTCCGCACCGCCAAGTGGGCGCTCTTCTGGCTCTGTTGGGCTGGCGCTATACAAGGTCAGTCTTAAAATATTTTCTTTACCATCATAATTATATCGTTTTAATAGGTGACAGATGCCATACTATACTATAATTCGGCCGGGGAGGTGTATCGGCTATGCTATACTATAATGCTGCCGTGCCGTCTTCACAATTCGTCGTGAAGCAGTCCCCGTGTTTCGGTTGGAAAGATACAGTTACAAGCGAGGCGACTACCTTAGTCCTCGAGAGTACTGACGAATTTGGGTACGACCTTAGATATGACCATAGCTCTGTTTGAGGTTAAATGTGTGCCCATGGGCTCCAGTAACCATTCAACATTAGGTGGCCTGCACGCTCGTTTGCTACTCTTCTGTCATAAAAAATACAATCGTTAATATAATCATCAACATCGTTGCTATTATTATCATAATTATCAACAAGCAATTCCGTTGATGTCTCACAGTTGGGCGCGCATAGTTTAGAAACAGAACAGTCAAATCCACGTAGGCAGTGGTGGGTCGATTTTACACACCCAACATAAAGAACGTTTCGGAATACGTTCGGGTAAGTATCATTCCTCCCGATGCCGTCATTTACCGTTAAACATGTTATTTTTTAACGAATCGTTAATACGCACGCAATTTCGCCAAATTAGGTTTAATTCTTTAACGAGTCTTTAATAAGCACAAAATTTGGTAAAATCAGAAGTGTGTTGGCTTTTCACTCCAACGTGGATCAAAACGTGGACATCTCCAATGCATCACTGGCCTTGAAAGAGATTTCCGTCTTTTTTGAAGAGCCCCATGTCATAGCGTTCCGGGAATGCTACAGAGGGAAGTATGTTCCAGAAATAAGTATCCTGCCCATTGAGTTTAAGACCAACTCTATCTATTGTAGTTTAGAACATCTCCTATAATTGCGTTTCAGGCGTTCCATTGCTTTTAGTATTTTGGTAGATATGTCATGTCTACTCTGAGAAGACGGCAGTTGGCTGTAGCCACAATTTGACGCGCAACGTAAGGCAACGTAAAGATTGGGCTAATTAATCCGAGAAGAGCAATAGGCATTGCGCAAGAGAGATATCGTGCGTTGACTAGAGATGGCGGAACTGGTCTAAATGAGTTACCGAGATAGCTACCGACGGGGTTTTTGTGGGTCAAAATCCCTCATAACTTGATCTATCCCCCCAAAAATTCGGGTATCTTTGGAAGATCCTCTTCCTCCATTACCAAAAACAGTGACGTCCTGTGTCAAAAACTCATAATTAGTTATACTTCCGATGTCCAATACATCTCACTGCCAAACCCTCTTTAGTGTACCATTGACCACGGCCATTTCAGAAATAATGGCGTGGAAAATGGAACGCGTAGGCATATAACACTTTATATGTTCATTGAAATGAAATTGAAATGCATGCATAAGTCAAACGAGAGTAGCGTATTGTAATGATCAGATCCATAAAAAATCCAATAATATTGTGTGAGTAGACGCGACTAGCACGCCACCTGTCGGTTGGCAGTTGCGTTTTGTTTCACATTGGAACTCATACAGAACTTAGGCTTGTACACGTGTAGCGGTACGACTTTCTGTGATGATGTGATAAGCTCGTAAGACATGGGGCTAATGACTGCCCGCTTTACATAACTTAAGGTCCTGTATTAGGTCAACCTAATTGTAAAAAAATGTCCACTCAGGACCTTTGGTGGCGTTACTATGTAGTAGTGGCCGAAAGGCGATCTCATCCATTTGGTAATTACTTTCAGAGTTTTTAGACAGCAAACATGGTAAGAGAGGACCGAAAAAGGACAATAGAACATATAGGGGTGCATAGTAACATTTACAGATAATTAAATATAACACAAACGAGATATATAAACGAAATTAATTAAAACAATTAGTAATTATTTATAAATAGCGTAAAGATACAACCAAAATTCGCCCGATTAAGAAGAATTCTGAACTATTAATACATATATTTTAATTTTATTTTATAAAATTTAAATTCATCGTCATCATCAACCTATTAATATCCCACTGCTGGGCACAGGTCACATATACTCAAACAATGAAGTTTAAGTCGGTGAATACTTTCCCGCTCAGTGTGTTCGCAGCCTAAGTGATTATTGTCGCATGCACATCGAGTACGTACGTAAGTAACACCTCGGCGGGTTAAATTGAACGATAATTGAGTCTGATTGTACGCAAACATTCACATTAAGACCGTAAATTTCTATAACGAAAGTTTTTTCTTAGTCACAAGTACGGCTAAACTTAGTGACAAAGTAAGATAAAATATTTATTTATAAGGAAGGACAGTTGTTTTTTATTTTCAAAAAGTATCAGACGAGCGTGCAAGCCTGATATTAATTAGTCATTGCAGCCCATGGATACCTACATAGGTGACGTAGGTAACGTAGATGTGTCACTATTCTTGAGGACTGAGATGGTCACCTTGCTTGTGAGTGTAGCCAATAACCAATCCTCCAATAGAAACACAAATATTGCTCCACGGTGGATTGGGACGATGGCGGTGGTACCTTTTCGGTCGAACTATAATTCCACCACCTATAAAATATACTTTCTGTTTATATATTATCTGTTTGTGAAATCTATATAAAGTAAGCGAAGCTAAAGATGCAGTGTGATATGTAATAAACAGTAAAAGTAATGATAAGACATATTTAGGAAAAAAAATTACTTTCAGTCCAAGGAAATATTTGTAAGTTTTGTCGCATTTTCAGATCAGAGTATAGTAGAGTAAAAAAATGTTGCTATAAACAAATACGATAGTGGTAGTGGAGCAGCGTCGACCATGACAGTAAAGTTTGACACTGCACGTTTTCGAAAGTCACGTGCATTGCTGTCATCATTGTCAAACAATACAATATCCAGTCGTTCCCGATGCTTGTACGTCTTAAAGCTATTTATCTTTTTTAAAGATGAAGTGCTCGGTTAATTCAGAATAAGTTTGTTTTTACAGAAATTAGATTTTTTTTACTAAAAATTAATTATTACTTGCTGTAACGGTGATGATAAATATTGTGACGAAATCTACACATCTAAGAGTACTTCATATAGTTATCGAAGGTGTGTGAAGGCTATCAATCCGCATTTGGTTCGCGTGGTAGACTATGGCCTAACCTTTCTCATTCTGAGAGGAGACTCGGGCCCTGCAATGAGACAATATTGGGTTTTATAAGAACACGTGCTATTATTTACAAGATATTAGACCTAATAACCGTTTTCTTAGCCATTTAATCAAATCGGCAGTAGAAAATCAGTCGCTTACGTGTCCTTTGAAGCATGGAAGCGCTTACGAAATTCATCCACTAGCGGCCACCCATCCAACTTCCGACCGTGTCCGACGTTGCTTAACTTTGTAGATCGGTTACAATCTGCACAAGCTGAAGAGCTATGCGTGAATATTCGCCGATACGTTATAAAATGAAAAAAATATATAAAATACATTATATAAAATAATGTAGCGTGTCGTCAAGAAATAATCAATTAGCGGATAGATAAACTACGATCATGTAATCTGTAAGAAAATAAATAAATACTGTAATCTTGTTTGCCGTCCGTGCGATCATATCGGTTGGGCGAACATTTACTCATTTGCACTTGGTTATCTTCGCTAAATCTACATGAGCTCAAGCCGCGTAAGGCAGATACAATTAGTTAGAAATACTTGTTTGAAGGTAAGCAAACTGATTATAATAAAGTTGGTAATGATAAGTTGGGCGGCGGTATAACCTTTGTGGTTTGACTCAGGTGGCGCCATCCCCACACATATTTCTGTTTTTAATAAGAGAAGAGTGGCAAACGAGTGTACGGATCACTTGATGTTAAGTAGTTACTGCAGCCCATGGACATTTACATCTAATCGCAACCAAGACAGAAGCTTTATCTGAGGTCGTACGTAGATGCGCTACTACTCCTGAGAAATAAAATAGCTACCTTTCTGTAAGTGTGGATGTGGGATCGGGTACACGACACCCACATCTCCTCAATCGAAACACAAGAATTGCTTCACGGTGGATTATTAGGGCAGGGTACCTCTTCGGATGAACAATAGTCATACCACCTATCGAACCTAACAAACAGATAACTTTTCATTTATAGCAAGATTATGAATGTACTGTTCGTGTGTAACTTCATGACAGCCGTATTAAACTTCGTTCTGATCGAAGGGATATGTGACAAAGGCACAGAGACACTAACTAGAGTGTCAAACATAAGAAAAACCTTTTCACGCTTGAACCGTCGAACCGATTTCGATGAGATTTGGCAAGGAAAGATTTGCATCCGAAGCAAGCAACATAGCCATTTTTGTTTCAATAAATATAAAGATTCACTTTCGTTTATAATGTTAGTTTACATAAAGATTTAATCACGCCAATAAAGGAGGTAACTACGTGTACGAAGGTAAGCTCATAAGTTGATTACACATGATACAGTAATAGCCACAAGTGTGTGTTAGATAATATTGTAGTTTCTTAAAATTAACGCGGACGGAGCCACATGTATAGCTAGTTAAAGGATTGTAACTTGCTGTTACTCTCCTAAATTCAACGGCACAAAGTTACTGAATAGATAATAAATATGAAAATAATTTATTGATTCATATATTTTCAGTAGATAATAAGTATGTCTCTTTTTCAAATAAGTTACATAAACAAGTTAATTAAGGACGGAATATATTTATTTCTTCTTATTAAACCAAATACGGGGCTTATTAACTCCGAAGCTCATAAAGGGCTAATTCGGAACAGAATGTGAATTCCAGTTTAATATAATGAAATTACGTTATCCTATATTACACGGATTGTACCGAATATTATACATAATAAAGGAACTAAGTTTAGTATCTTCGGCAACAATTACTTTATTACAATATTTATTTTACTTCACTGTTTTATCTGTTTACCGAAATGCATTTAAATAAAACATAATACACGAATTTATGATAGTTTTAATGTTTATATTGGCCACGATGTTTACAATCACACAATATGCGATATAAAATAATAAATATGCGATAATAATGACATAAAAAAAAAAATTATCTTTTCAGATAATTATTTTGGATGTATCTGGATCTTGGCGTGTGTCAATAAAATAAGACCTAACTAACCTTGTTGCTTTAACAATATTTTCTCAAGGTGACGACAACAAGCAGCTGTTGTTAAGTGATGACGTAAATAAATGACATTTTAAATTATTTATTGCGTGTTTAGTTATTCATAATGTGTACGATTTTAAGTTATTATTCAACGTTTGACGACCTTTCACTAATCGATAAGAGATGGCGCCACACGTAACATCAAATAAATATTTGTAAACATATTTATTATTATAAGCATTGTATGCTCCGAAGTTATGATAATTTGAGTCCGGTTACTGTTTAAGTTGTCATGTAGCTTGACGGGAGACCTTCGGTTGTTATTTTTGTTTCAACAAAAATTTACAGGGAAATCATTTATTTAAATTAATGAATTTACAAAACTTTGTGACCTTTTACGAATACGTGACAATATTATTTACGCTAAAGAAGTAATTTTGTTAATTTCGTCAATTTCTGAATGATAAGTAAAAATAGATTTTTAAAATAGAATATATTACCCATTACTGTCACAGCTGGGGACGGTTTCACAAAATCAAAAGGATTAGGCCGTGGCCACCCGCGCTGGCCTAGTGCGCATTGGTGTGGAATATATTTAGTTTATTATAAACTATTGTATATTACGAAAAAAAAATTATATCTGACTATTTCTGTGCGACTCCGTAGGCGCTTGCAATATAAATACATTTCATTTACAAAACACCAGCACCAAACATGTATGTATGGTTTGGTATGGTTTTGTATAATGTTTTATTTGTATAAGCGTGCGAACGGGAACAAAACTTAGTATTGTAAAAAACAAACTAAAGCTTTCGGAGGGCAGCTAACAAGATTTGCAGGGCGATTTGCTCGCTAAATTAACTAGAATACTCCAAGTCATAAGCGATTAGCGGGTGATGCTTCGTACGAATTCTTGTGCGAAGTTACAAATCTTGAACAGCTATGCTAGCTTAGTGTATAGAAAATATTTCTGTATTTGTTAAAAATGAATTCAGATTTTAAAATTAAATGAGTTATTGTTATAGTTTTTTTCTATGTAGGTCCGCTGAAATAGCTGCATAGCTAAGATTTATCTTAGATAAAATATCGGCCGAGGACCCTACTAACCTATTCTATTAGACTCGGTAAACTCACATTCACAAACATTTTGTAGACTTAAAATTACTATTTCACCCTAATTGGACGTGAACGTTTCATTATTCATATAAATTATAATGCTTTTAATATTTATTTATATTACCTTAAAATATAATTGATTACTTAAATGGTTACATTTAAACAAAAATCGCTCTACACTTGTAACTTAGATTGTCTAGAATTGCGGTTGCTATTTCACAAGGAAAAAGGGCTAAAAGCACAACATAATTAAGTCTGAAAGTCTATTAATTTTTATGGAAGCTTCCGGACAGTGTGCGGGAAGGAGTATTGTATTTGTAAATCCAATATTAGTGACCGTCTTGTTTGTTTCTATTCGAGTAAATCGTTAAGTTTTTTACAATGGATCTAAAGTCATTTAATTTACATGATTGAATTCTTGTGTCAGCATCAAGCTTAATTGGTGGTAGAACTACAGTTCGTCCGGGATGGTACCACCACCTACCATCGTAATCGTGAAGCAATTCTTGCATTTCCGTTGGAGCAGTGAGGTTCTATGATACACTTACAAGCAACGTGAGCATTTTAGTCCTCAGGAGTAGTAACGCACCGATACGACCTCAAGTATGACTTTAGTCCTGTTTGTCCTGGTTGCATGTGGGACTGCAGTGACCACTTAACATCAGATAGCATGCAGGCTTATTTGCTATTTTTATCACACATAAAAAAAGCAATTCTTCTGTTTTGGTTGGCGAGATCTGGTGTTCGGGTACACTTAAAAGGGTGGCGATTTTAGTCCTGTTCGAGCTTAGATGTGCTTGAGCACCCTAACATCAGATGGCTTGCACGAACCTATTGCTGTGTTTCTGACAGGAGTCTGAGAAGGATTAACGCCATATGCTAGGCTTGCCAATTATAGGAATCATCTCACTTATTTGGACTAAGTATAGCAACCCTGCGGCTCGCGTAGGTCGTAACTGATCTATAAAGTTAAGCAATAACAAGCAGAGTTGGAACTTGGATGGGTAATCGCTAGTGGATAAACATCATGCGCGGTTACGTGCTTCGGGATCACGTTAAGCTGTCGATTCTAGTTGATATCATTGGATAGGAATCATTAAAACTCGTCAGACGCCTTGTGGTTTGAAAACATCCGATACGAGTTGGCCACTTACTCGTTTACCGTCATCCGCATTGGAGCAGCATTGTGGAATATGCTTCCAACTTTCCCCTGTTGAGAGCCTTGTGTCCAGGTTTGTGATTTTAAAATATTGTAACTATTCCACTAAGAATTCACAAATCTTTGAGAATATGACGCAAAACAGTCAGGCATGTAGGTTTCCTCACGTTGTTCCTCGAACTAAGTGGACAGTAATAATTTCTATTACTACTTGGTGTCGATTACAAATGTTCTGAGGCGACAGTGACCATTCATCAGGACTGGACTGCGTGTTCGTTTACTACTTCCATGCGACAAAAAATGAATTAAAACGTTTGCATAATATAAGATTTAATATCCAATATGGTATGTCCCTATCAATACGTTAACACATGTTTCGTAATGTGATATTGACGAAACTGCATTTCAAGCATCCAACCGGAACACATTAGAAAGACATTTTGTGGCTTTGCCGAGATAGGAGGGTATATCGCCTGTGGGTACCCAGTGGACATTTATGACTGCTTTTCTATATTCTGTTACTTTTCATGTTAAAACTTGCAGTTCTGTAAAGCAGGTTGTAATAGCAAAAAAAGGTAATAAAAGCCTTAGGGATAACAATACACAAAAGATCGACCTTAGGTAGCATTCTGATAGTACATTATGATATTTGAAGAGTAGCAAACAAATGTGCAGACTACCTGATATTAAGTGGTCACTGTTGCCCATGGACACCCACATCTAACCTTAAACAAAACTGAAGTTCTCTCTGAGGTAGATGGGTTACTACTCCTGAGGACTAAAATGAGCGCTTCGCTGTAAGTCTGCACGGCATCAGCACCTCTCCAACCGAAACACAAAACTGCTTCACGGCGGCAATGGTGGGGAAATATCCCCGGATGAACTATAGTTGCACATATGATATTATATTTTATTACCTATTAATTTATATTCAGTCGAAATCTTTCAACATCAGCTTGAACCATTTAACAAGGTCCAATAGAACTGCAATTTTGTACATTCACATAAATTACTGAAGGTTTGGAGATGCAGACGGTAAGTGGTGACAAAACCGCGGTGTTTGTCTACGTCACACTAGCCTCGACGAGATATTTGTGATTGTTGAATTCTAGTTCGTTTAAAAAATATTCTCCCCAAAATTACGTCTGAATTACGTTTTAAATGGAGAACTCCCGCGCGACAGGAGTTCCCGGGCACGTGACGCACCCCGTGGGAAATTACAAGATACAACACTGTTCCTCGCAGATGCTCGAATCTGTAGCTAGCTAGTTCAGCTTATCGAACATCGAGCCGTGAACTAATACTTATGTTTCGGTTGGAGAGGTGAGGTTTCCGGGTAAACTTATATATCTTCGTCTTTAGGCTTCTACATACGACTTCAAATGGGAATTCAGTTCTATTTAGGGTTCAGTTTGGGTCTCTATGGGCTGCAGTGACAGCTTAACATCAGGTTGCCCGTACCGCCCGTACGCTCTTTTACTAGTCTTCTAACGTAAAAAAACTAAAATGGCAAGTTTTCTTTAAAAGTATAGAAATTATAAATGAACGTGTAATTTTTCAAAGGTATGCTGTCACTGCCGGCCATCACATCTGTAATAAACACCAAATAGGATTAGTCTTATGTGAGATCGGTCACAGATTGCTACCCCGGAGGGCTAATTTGGAACGCCACATTTATGTATTCCTTTCTTACCACACCCTATAAATCGGAACCCAGCAGCGTTTAACACCGATATTATAAGACACAAATACGTGTAGCGGTCCTTCTGGAGTCGAGCCACGAAGGGCTTTACCACTTTTGCAATAAATGCTCGTAAAAACCCTTCTTCCTTTGCCTCTGCCCCCTTTTTTGGTATAAGGCCACGCGTAATAAATTTATAAATATGCCCAGTTTTATTAAAAACATTGTTTCAAACACGCAG
This sequence comes from Phareas burnsi, assembly GCA_018249415.1. NCBI lineage: Eukaryota > Metazoa > Arthropoda > Insecta > Lepidoptera > Hesperiidae > Phareas > Phareas burnsi. Next base: position 2,123 of record DWKL01001902.1, on the reverse strand, counting down.
CATCCATTTACGAAGCAGGCTTACGGCGCGGCGAGGAACTCTATATTTTTATATTAACCACGTACTGTTACGCCCACGTTCAAAATCCATTAGCTATGTGCAACCATTGTGTGCCTTGGATTTATGGTTCTGCAAATGATATTGTTAAATGTAAAAGTTTTGGTAACAAGGTTTAAAATTATTTCAACTTTTAAGAAGCAATGTTAACTCATATTTGCAAGCCCATCACTGGCAGGATCCGCACATTCTATTATTAAGGTTCAGTATCATCATTGTATATTTTTATTCCATAAATTAAACTTACTGATTCGTTTTTATTATAAAAAATGTAAATGTTGGCCTTCTCAACTTAATTATAGCGAGTTGGTGAGTTAAAGGTATTGGAAATTCCATCTCTTTGTGACAGAATCTCCGCGTCCTATATTCAGATCGGGGGAGGGAGAAGGGTGTTATACACGAGCAGTTATCGTCGATATTCGGGGCTGGCTACCGTCGAATGGTCCATACACGGACCTGAGGGAACGCGAAGGCATTATTGTCAGATATAGAAGCCTCTAAGTCGAAGTTATCGTGGTCTATATTCATTAAATTATTTTCGTTTCATTTCATTGTCATGGCTGTCTTTAAGAACTCAGCTGAATTGTCCCCTATGAGGGTATCTGCATTATCGGACTGATTAAATCGGAAGACACCAGCATTTTACTTTATTGTTACAAAACAAAAATATATGTAGTGGCGGTATCTCAAGTTTCGAAGCTTAAAGTATTTTATTATTTTCAAAAGTTCTAAGAAGTCAAAATAATGTGGCGCTGAACACCAGAATAGGATAGGATAAAAGTAGCACCTTAAAATGCTAGTGGACCTTCGTATGTCAAGTAGTTGATTGTGGTTAATTAAAGTTGGTAAAAATATATTTACGGACAAGTTAAGCAACATAGGGTGCGCTCGAGTTGGATGGGTGACCGCTAGTGGCTAAATTTCATACGCGGTTCCGTGCTTCGGTCAAGATTGTTATCATTGGATAGAAGTCGTTGAATCTTTCGGAGGTCTTATGTTTGCCCCCCTCTATCAATCCGCATCGGAGCAGCGTGGTGGAGTATACTCCAGCCAAGTTGTGGGGAGAGACCTATGCCCAGTAGCGAGACATAAAAAGGGTTACAGCCATTTGCGATAGCACAATAACCTTCAATGAAGTTCATAATAATAGCTCCCCGCTTTAAGTATAGCTGCTTTTGCTTTCGAATTAATTAATTAATGATGAAAACAAATTGCTAGTGATGTAAAATATTGATTATAAATACGTGCTACCCAGGAAGTAAAGTACCGTAATTTTACGGTACGTTTTTATGAAATTTCTATACAAGGATTTTATTAAAATTAAAATGTTAGCGCTTCATAAGCTTCGAAATACCGGAGTATATTTTATTAAGAGACAAAAGATCCATCATACGAAAGTGGATTAGGGGACTCCGTAATAAATGATATGGCCCGAACACCTAGCAATGAGGCAATAAGGCAAAAATTAAATTCGCCGCCCGCCCTACAAATCACGGGTTTATAAAATTAAACGGCACTGCGCTGCCGGTACGCGATAGCTTGCTAAGGCCCGTTGTCCACTGGATAATATATTTCATGCTCTATATTTTTCATTTAACTCGCGACACTAATTTTATTTTCCTCTTTTTCTATGAATGAATTTCTTTTTCTATGAATATATTTTTCTATGCTCCCAGTAATATCTGACGTTTCTCCTTAAGTGATAACAAGAAAGATGATAATGATTTCCTGATTCGAAATCACGTTCCCTTCGGGAGCGTAGGTTCGGATCCTACCAGTTGCGACATGTCAAATAAGACAAAAAGCAACTTTGAAACCAATTTTATATTAATCTTTCTCTACGCTACCAATTGTATCTTACAAGTTGCGTCTAAATGAGGTAATATAGTATTCGGTACTTTTAAAAATATACAAACAGCAAATTAACATGCCGCCCATCTGATGTTTACGGGTTAATGACATGAAATGCTATACCCTTTAAACCAGAACACAGCAATGCTATATTGCTGTTATAAGGTAAAAACAGGTGTGGCGGTTGTGTAGCGTAAAATTTCTACCACTATTTA
>DWKL01001901.1:0-13645 GCA_018249415.1 Phareas burnsi | reverse complement strand
ATCTATGGCCGTTCCAATCATCATCTTTGACTTTAATTTTGACATATATATTTTTATTCCGCGTCATATTTGTTAAATATTATTTATAATACAATTTTATAATATTTTACATTTATTTGTATATCATTTATGTTTTAAAATGTCATCAGACAGTTCAGAGGTTGATGTTGAGGATACAGATGTTCTCTTTATCGCTCCTGAGGAGGAAAGCTCGGAAGATCCTCCCATGGATGAATGGTCCTCCCTCATAATCGAGCTTCCCGAAGAAAACAAGAAGCGGGCACTCCACGAACAAGGGCTATACGATCCTGGGAGTGGTGAAATATGCACAAAATATATCTCCATGTCCGCGAGTTCAATTTTGAGGCACCCATATTACAATTATCCCGCTGTTGATGATCCTGGTATCAAAGAAGCTTTACTGGAACCCGAAGATGAAGTAGTGTATCCAAGTGATGGTCAAGACTTGTACTTAGCGGTCTGTAAAGACATGAACCAATGCCCTGTAAGGACATTCCACAGAGGTTTGTTGAATGAAAGCATTAATTTGAAATACTACTGCGTCGATCCGCTTGGAGTCCGAGCCATGGCTATAGCGTTGAAAAATAACAGATATGTTACGGTTTTGGATTTTACTGACAATTTCTTAAACGAAGACTCCTGTTTCCATTTAGGTGATATGTTGAAAACGAACATGGTTTTGCGCGAATTAATATTAACTGGATGCAAAGTGGGTTCTCTCGGGGCAAGGAAACTTTTTGCAGGTTTACCACTCAATAGATCGCTTCGTGTAATCAATCTGAACAGAAATGGAATAGGAGATACCGGCATCGAGTATCTTGCAGAAATTGTATTTAAAGGTATAAAAGTTCAACAAATGTTACTGAGTTACAATAATATCAGTGGCAAATCTGCTAATACATTGGCTGAAGCATTTGAAACGCATAATAGATTTACTCATATAGACCTATCATGGAATAATTATTACACTCCAGGCGGCACTCAAAATTTACTTGCTCGTCTGGCCGAAAACACTGTGCTTCAAGATTTAAATTTATCATGGAATTCTCTATCTGGTGTCCGTGTAGCGGCGGGATTAAAAGCTGTTTTGAGAGCACCAAATTTACGTAGCTTGGACTTGAGCAATAATAAACTCAACGGCGAAGCTATAACCACTATTATTGAAAATTTGGGAAAAGCGAAGAAATTAGTAACATTTAATTTATCGTATAACCCCATGACACCAGATGACGCTGTAAAAGTGCTTTACAAAATGAAATTTGCCAACGTAAAAGTACAGAATCTCTTAATGGAAAATGTATTTGTAAACGGGGAATTTTTAGGGCTATTACGTAATGTGAAAGCTTTAAAGAGTAGAAAAAATACTGTGATAATATACGGTGGTGTTATTGGTGGTTATAAAATTGTTGGACCCGATATGAGAGAATTGGTACTTAATCGGGCAGATTTCTTAGCGAAAAAAACTAAACGGCACCCAGTAGATATAGCTCTTGTTGCAATGCAACTTTTAAAGGACGGGAGAGAAACGATGACCGCTAAAGATTTTGCTACAGCAATAACTGACTCGGGAGCTCCTTTAGATGATAGTCTCATCGATGAAATCGTGAACACTTTTCCTGGGGGTAAATCTACAAAACTTAAAACAATTAGTCTTGTTAATTTGGTAGATTACATGCAGAGAAAATGGCCGGAGCGGAAATTGCCTCCTACGCCTCCTCCCGAGCCTGAACCAGAACCGGAACCGGAACCTGAACCCGAACCAGTAAAAGCCAAGGGGAAAAAAGGGAAAAAGTAATAAATAAGAACGTATCTTACTTTTAATCTCTTATTAAATTATTCTTCTGTTTATTTGTAGTATTTCTATTTATAATTTTATCTCAATTTATACTGTTTTTATATCTTGTAATTGTTTTGTAATTGGTAAATTTAATTTATATGATTGGTTTTAGAATGTTTAATTTTAATAATAACTTGTATGTTATTTTCTTTATAATTAAAGAGATTTGAACGATTTAAATGATTTTATTAACTTCTAAATACTGTTAAAATATTGATATTGTTAACTCACTTATGGTCATCTTTATAAACAGGACTGGTAGCAATAAAGTAATTACGTTTCAAATAATCTTCTTAGTTATAAACACAATAGCAGAAAAAGACAATATTATGACTTATTGTCAACTACTTGACAGTAATACCATTTTTGATAAGTATTAATTGTATGTTAATATTTTAATCTTAATAAAAAACGATATAAAGATGTCTTCAATGGGTAGTATGCCCGATCCTCCTGCGCCAGTTACGAAAATGATATTTAAAAAAGAATTAGATTCATCTGAAGAGCCACCCATGGATGAATGGTCCTCGTTGGACTTCGAGCTACCTGAGGAAAATATCAAACGGATTAAATACGATCAAGGACTGTATGATCCGGGCAGTGGGGAAATATGTACAAAATATATACCTCTTTCGGCGAGTTCGGTGCTCAGACATCCTTACTATAATTATCCAGGAATTCGAGATCCTGGCATTAAGGATGCTCTACTGTTACCAGAACCCAAGATTAAATATCCTGACGATGGTCAGGAATTCTATCTTTCTTTATGCAAGGAGACTAATTTGTGTCCAATAAACATTTTCCATAGACAACTACTAGAAAAAAAGATTAATTTAAGCTATTACGGGATACACCCAATGGCGTTCCGGCCTATAGCATTATCTTTAAGATATAATAGATTAGTTACGGTTTTGGACTTAACCGATAACTGGATAAGTATCGATGGATGTTTTCACTTGGGTGAAATGTTGATAGAGAACATATCTATAAGAGAATTGAATTTATATGGCTGTAGGATTGGGCCAGAAGGCTCAAGGAGACTATTCGCAAACTTACATCTGAACCGTTCAGTGAAAAAACTTAATTTATGTAAAAATCTGCTTCTGGATACTGGTGTGGAAATACTGGCCAAAGCCATATTTCTTGGTTCAGATGTTGCATCCATTAACCTGAGCAACAATGAACTAACCGCTAAAGCTGTGTTGGCTCTCAGTGAAGCTTTCGAGACTAATAATAAATTGACGCATCTTGATTTATCTTGGAATAACATTCTCTCACCAAACGCTATTTATATGCTGTGCCAAAGGTTATATGAAAACAATATGATAGAGGAATTAAACCTGTCTTGGAATTCACTTAGTGGGCTTAGAGTGGGAAATGGTTTAAAGATACTTCTTAAAAATAATAATATAAAGTATATAAATCTCAGCAACAACAAATTGTCCACGCCTGTGGTCAGACCCATTATATCTAACCTGGATAAGGCGACCAGCCTTATCACTTTGGATCTTTCTTACAACCCTTTCACCCCTCATGATGCATTGAACTTGTTGGTAAGTTTGAAAGAACGCAAAATTAAACTACAAAATTTACTGCTCGATAACATTATCGTGACTGACGAGTTTATAGACCAACGCAAATGGATACTTTCCTTTGGATTTCGAAAGAAAACAGTCGTCACATGCGGGTATGTGCAGAAGAGATTCGTTTCTCAGGGCTTTGACATGAGAGAATTAGTGTTGAATAGGATCGACAATCTTTGTAGCAAATCTAAGAAGAGACATGTCGATTTTCCTTTAGTTGTTCAAGAAATTTACAAAGCGAATAAGGAACCAATGGATACGAAAAAATTCACCCGTGAGATGAAAACTCGTGGTGCCCAATTAGACGAGGACCTGCTAGGAGAACTATACAATTTGTTCGCTGGCCCGCGCACGGAGAAGTCGAAATCCGTTGACTTAGCCGCGCTGATAGAGTACTTCCAGCGCAAGTGGCCGGACCGAAAGCTTCCGCCCACTCCGCCATCGGAACCAGAGCCTGAAGTAACACCAGTTAAGAAGAAAAAGAAGTAGTAGTGATACTTTCAATCGTTAAGAGTTCTACATGTCGTAGTAATTAATTTCGTAACGAATGTTTGTTTTAGATTGTTCTATTTTAGATTAAACGTTAATTACTCGGTTAATCATTTCGGTTGGAAGTTTCCCAGGGTTTATTTTGGTCGTGAGGTCGGGCGTCGTAGGGACGACCGGGTGATTTACATCGCGAACGCAGAGCGCACTGTGTCCGTTGTGGCACGTCACGGCATGCATAATGCGCGCTGCATACAAATGTTAAACTGCACACGCCGAGCCGATATTTAGGATTTACATTAGTAATCTATGTGCTAATAGCCGCTTGGAAACTGTATCCACTGTCACATAAGTGGTTATATTATAAAAGGTTCAAGGGCAATAAAAAGATTTGGTAAAAGCTGTCAATACATCTAAAAATTAGGGTCATATAAAAATGTCCATTTTTCTAAGAGGTGGTAAAATATATAGTTCATCTGGGGAAGTACCACCGCTGCCCTCATAATCTGCCGTAAAACAATTTTTGTGTTTCGGATGGAGAGGTGCGGTTGCCGGACACAATTACAGCGAGACACCATCTTAGTCCTCAGCAGTAGTGACGCATCTATGTACGACCTCAGAAAGAACTTCATTTTTGTTTGAAGTTAAATGTGGGTGTCCGTGGGCTGCGGTGACCACTTAACGTCAGGTGGCCTGCACGCTCGTTTGCTACTCTTCGAACATAAAAAAAATGTGTAGGATTATTTAAGTTCTTTTTAGTAATCCTTTTTTGTTTCTATATTTAAGTATCCTCATAATATATCACTGATGACAGATTCGACTCAGCAACTCATAGTAAAAGTTGAGTCAAAATCATTTGAATTTTCAAAAGGCGCCCGAACAATCGAAAACAGATTTAAATCTCCTGTATATTTTGGTTTACGATACAAAAACGTACAGACGTTTTTAATATGTTTTCATAGTTTGGAATATAGCCAATTAGCCTAAAATAGCAGTTTATGTACAAGTGATCAAGGAATCATTATGCCTATAATTTATTATACTGCATACAGCTATTTTCTCCCGGATTCACTTGGCATAGCACCAAGTGATCTCACCGATTATTCTCCTCTCGGCGGAATGCAGAAAACGTCGAGTTTCAAAATTTATTTCTTTCGCACACGACCGTTAAATACACACGACCCGCGCTTGGTTTAAGGCTTCGAAAGAACATGGTAGGATGATAATGGAACACCAATGCCTCCATTACGCCTGTTTACACGCCTGTAGAGTCTAATCGAGGCTCTGTTGCATAAGCCGTTATTTATTACCATACTTTACCTTAGCACTATGTTTAATAGAGTTTTCAATGGTATTCCTTCATTCTACAAGATTACTGTGGAGATCCAAGAAAAATATTTATGTGGTTGCCGCCACATATAGTTGAAAAACGGCTTTGCTATCGATTTATGCTGATAATTGCTAGCTCATTAACTGTGCTATTTAGCTACATCTTCGTTTATGTGGCATAAAATTCAATCATGGATTATGCACTCAGAAAAAACATACATAAACTACCTTGAGAAGTTATCTAAAAGATATACACAGATAATTTAAATGGCTACGTTAATTTTGACAATGATTGTGCTGTGGCGACAATTACAGATATTCTTTCCACAACCCGCAAACCTGTGGGTTTATACTACACTTACGATTTACCAGATTTTATGAGAGCAATTCTAATTCATCCTTCATTATATTGTAATGTAATTGTAATGTAAAGGGTTCCATTATCGATATTAAGAGTAAAGTCCGCTTATCAAAAGGTACGTTAATATATTTTCGTCCTTTCGTATTTCACATTCGACAGTCAGTTCAGTCAGTCAGTGATTCGCGTAATGAGCCCATTATTAAATTTTATTTTCGATCAGTCTGTAATGACGTAGTTCATATTGCCTAAATTGTGTGAAATACAAAAGGACAAATAACACATTTCATTTATATATTAACGTACATTTTGATATGCGGACTTTACTCTTAATATCGATAATGGAACCCTTTACATTCTCATCAAAGAAACAAAATTAAAACCATGTTCCGACGGAAGCATTCCGCAAATCGGCTCCTGCAAATCACTTCAGAGTAAAATGTAATGATTGGCAATTTTGTGATTATGTACCATCCCACTCGCACCTGCGCGTTTGTATGTATGTATCTCGCTCGCACCGCCTTTCAACTTAGACCCGTAACCTATAGTTTCACCACCATTACCCATACTTGTAACGATGTACATTATAAATAACAACTTAAGGGCCGACTGCCAATAATATAGGCGACGATGAAATGAAATAAGCCTGTGTACGTTATACGAGCTATAATATTGCGAGCTATAATATTGATAAGCAGAAAAGATTCCTACTTATTAAGAATGCTGTTTTAAATAAACATTCCTATGGTTTTTTCATTGCAATATTGCAGTTTGCCTGTCTTTTATGCTAATGACATATGAATTTCATAAAGAGAGAACAAACCCGAGCAAAGACTCCTATTCTCGAAACCCGAATAGTTCCTCCCTTACCTCCCGATGATGATTAGTGTCGTAGGGTATGAGAGGCCTGGCAGGGTAGGATGTTCTCCTTTCGTTCGTTCGTACAAGCTTATATATTATTGTAATTAAATTAACACGTTGACTGCGGCGGCTTATATACGAAACAGTCCACCCGTGCGGCGCGCAATACAACAGTCGTTTTTAGTATGGTGGCACACATCGTATGCGTGCGAGCCGCACGAGTGGCTCGGACAGTAAAACATGACAGGTGCGTTTGCCGCAGTCAATGTGTGAAATAAATAACTGATGTTATAGCTCCGTCAAATCAGAGGAACATCGCCTTTAAGACATTTATTCAATCAAAGTGACTCACTGTTTATTTTACTGTAAATTCACGATTACTGTATTTATTCATAAGTCAAGAGCGGTGTGCGAATTTCTTTAAGGAAATACCACACATGTTTGTAATAAAATCTGATTCTTTCATATTGTCCCGTATACTTGTATCATTTCCATAGATTTAAGCACGTAACATTCGAACTTTATAGTATAATTTCTCTAAACCCACTCTACATTTGACAACTAAAGAAAAGAGGTTTTATCGCGTTATATTATTTTAACTCCAGAATTGATGTTATTTGTTACGTCACAAGTGTGCCCGGCAATCGCAGCATCTCCGTGGTTCTCTAATCGAAACACAAGAATTGCTTCACGACAGAATATGAGGGCGATGGCGGTACTTCCCCGGATGAACTATAGTTCTACCATCTATCCATCTAGAGCCAATCCGTGCCCGCTGTCGTATCATTTTCACATGATTTTATCATCAAATATCATTGAAATACTATTTTGTATTTCATGCTAATCTATACTGCTTTCATTATACAAAACTATAAGAGGAACTATCAGAATACCTTCCGTAGAGTCAGTCCATGCCCACTGCCGAGTCGGAGGCGCGCCGCCCGCGGAGACGAGCCCGCGGTACGGTAGCGTGCGTCACGCAAGCCTCTATGTCGGTTTTATTATTATTTATTGCCACCAATAATCCGCTTAGATAATATGCTTAACAAAACCAAACGCCGCCGGCCCTTACGCCCTGTGATGTAAGATTTCCAGTAATCCTCCTCTAGTGAGGTTAATTGCATCTTTCGTGTAATAACTTGTTTATAAAGTGTTCATTGATACCTTTAATATATTTAAAACGATTTTATGCTCGCGAGTGTAAACGATTACACTTTACGTGTAAAATAAATTCTATGTCGTCCTTACAAAAATCAACATTACGTTTAATGTTTCATGAGCGTAGATAACCTGTCGTTAAGTGGTCACTGCAACCCATGGACACCCACATCTAATCACAAACAGTACCGAAGCCTTATCTGACGTATACAGATGCATGACTACTCCTGAGGACTAAAAGAGCTGTTGCGCGTCAATGTGTAGTCAAAACTGCTTTATTCCGGTTCAACCATTTAAACTATCGTTTTCAATAATATTCACGTACATATATAAATACTTATTCATACAACAATTGAACATATGTACAGCAATTAATGATTCTCATTACATAACATACTAATGAAATATTTTATATAAAACTAATAGAATATGTTATTATTGTTTCAGGTAATCATTAAAATCACGTTTTATGAAGATTGGGTAAATTGAAACAATAAATATATAATATATCTCTGCTATCAAGCACGTGGCGTGATAATAGGATTCGATATCAATCAGCTTTATTGGTGAAAGAAAACATCGTCACGGTGGCCACAACGGGCCTCGCAAAATGGAGCAATGCTTATGTAACGGTGGAAGAGGTATGGTTGTGGGACATACTTACAAGCGAGGCTATGTTCTTAGACTTCAGTGGTCTACGCATCTACGTACGCTCTTAGATGGGACTCCAATCCTGTTTAAGCTTTTATGTGGCTATCCATAAGCAACAATAACTTAATATCAGGTGGCCTGCACTCTTTCTTGCCACTGTTCAAACATAAAAAAACATCGCAGAAGTCGTTGCTGGTCATCTTCTGGATTTAGTCCCTTAGTCTCCCAAGACATTCACGATGAGAGGCACTAGATATCATCACCAACTCATTGATGTGTGTCAGGCCATAGTCCACCACAATGGCCAAGTGCGGATTGGTAGACTTCATACACCATCAAGGACTTTATAGAGAACTCTCAGATGTGTAAGTTTCCTCACGATGTTTTCCTTCACCGTTAAAGGAAGTGATAATTAATTACTAAAACGCACACAACGAAAAAATCAGAGGTGCGTGCGGGGTTCGAGCCCCGGATCCCCAGTACAAGAGGCCGGGATCCTAACCACTAGACTATCACTTGAGACTTACATATTGTTGTTAAATTATAATCGCACTCAAGACCGATCGCATGAAGCCGAATGCCAATAGAAAGTGTTCGGAGTGGTGCGTGGGCGCTGATTAGAATTCTGGCAATGTATCTCGATGCTCATAAATGTTTGCACTTTTACTTTCTTGGACGCTGCGTTTCTCTCGGTTGCTGTGCTGTTGCTCTGCTTTATACATGGTGGGTGATGACCCACATTCGGCCAGTACACGGATTGGAACCAAATGCAATCGATTACGTCGTCTTGACTTTTAGGATGGATCCATTAAAATAAGCGTATTTGTTTTGCTGAAATATTACAACCACGTTTCGTTTTAACGACCCGCGTGGCGCAGCGGTCTGACACGCAAAGGGTTCCGGGCTCGATTCCCGGTCGGACAGACATTTAAATTATGAATTTAGATTTCTAATCTGCGTCTGGTGTTTGTATATTTGTCTTGTATGTATCCATGGTTATCCTAGTGTGGGGATATGAGGGGCTAAAGAGTAATGCTGTATTATTTCAATTTCGCACCCTTATTTGTGTCTTGCTGTGCTAGCTTAGCTCAAATCAGTGGTGTACCTCGGATTTTTCAAAATTATGTGCGTATTAAAAAATATTGATCACTTGCTGTAACGGTGTTGGCAAACAGGTTAGAAAATATTTATGCCTGAGAGTTCTTCGTAAAGTTCTCAAAGATGTGGGAAGTCTACCGATCCGCACTTAGCCAGTTTGGTGGATTATAACCCACGATCATTATTCTCATTCTCTCATCCGTGCCCAGCAATAAGACGGTAATGGATTGTGATAATTAGTATCTCTTACCCTAGCGATACAGCAGTCAAGCTACCTGATGGAAAGTAGTCACCGTCGCTATGGACGTTTGCAACACGTAAGGAGTCGCCAGTGCATTGCCAGCTTTGAAGTAGAGTTCTTTTTGCACCTTTATTGAAGAGCCTTTGTGTCCTAGGGTCCTTGGAAGAGACTGTCATCAAATCATATTGATAGTGCTTTGTGTTTGGCCATTTTTAAAACAACTACTCCTCTGTTGCGATATCCATTTCATTAATTACGAGAGAAACATATCTAATAGGGTCACAGGTTAAATCTTACCTATATTAAAAAACAATTCGTTCGCAAAGCGTCAGAAATAACACCTTTTTTCTGAAACCGAAAGTACGAAACAGTTAACCATTTTCATGTGCAATAAATCAGGGTAAAAAATCAATACTTTACGAGTGGTCCAGCCAAAAGTGAATTCAATGTGTTATCTGATGAGATTTTACGCGGCCCCAATAAGGCTTGTATGGGCAATTTACGAGAACGCTTCGGGCGGACCAGGTTTTTTCTTTTCATGAATAATATCCTCGAAAAATCGGAGATTTTGAGATGTAACTTAAAGCCTTGTATGCACATTCCATTCCTGATTTTGTTGTTAAATTGATACTGCAGCTCTCGAATATATACATTTACAATTAATCCCAGAATTGGGGTCCCGCTCGAGGTCGAGATTTATAGGCCGAGAAGTTCGTGGTGCGTAACCACGAACTTCTCGGCCTATAAATCTCTACGGGTATATCTTTATCATTATCATTAACCAATTAACGCCCCATTGCTAAGCATGGGACTCCTCTCAGATTGAGAAGGGTTAGGCCATGGTCCACCACGCTAGCCTAGCGGATTTATAAATTTTACACATCTTCGAGAACTTTACAGAGAACTCTCAGATGTGTAGGCTTTCTCACGATGTGGTCGTTCACCCTTAAAGCAAGTTATAATTAATTTCTAATATACACATAATTTGGAAAAAATAGAGCTGGATTTAAATCCTGGACACTCAGCGTGAGAGCCCGGAATCTTAACCTGGACTATCACTTGTTATACCTATCTTAGCAGCAACAATATTCTGTCTATCTGTCGGTTTTGCATAGGACGACAGGCGACAGTGACAATCCACATCAGGTTCTTGATCTTCCTTCCGTATCTATAATTATATGTCCCGTCGGGGAGTGTGTTAATCACTTTACATTTTATATCAACAGGAATACATAATTATGGAAATATGAGTGAAGCACTTCATGAGGCTAAGTTTAATTGAAAAGAAATCGAATTGAAACTATAAGTGTCAATTAAAACTAAAGTATTGCATTGTATGTCTTAATCTTAACCTAAATTAGTGTTATCTATCTTTTAAATCGAATCTGTCAGTTTGATTAAATAATTTGGAACCGAAACACGATAAGTGGATTTATGAACTAAGCACGCGTAAATTGTGAAATTAAATTAAATTTAAGCTTATATTGTGACCGTTGCGCACCGGAAATTGTACTGGTCTGACACGAGGGTCCGGGTTTGACTCCCGGCCTAGCAGGCTAAACGATGAGTTCAGATTTCTATTCTGGGTCTGGGTGTTTTATACTAGTCTTGATGCTCGTCGTCCATTGCACTTACGACAGATATACCTAGTATAGGACTATGGATTTAAAAAAAACCGTTATTTTTATTCACAATCTAAGAAGCCACGAAGAAACAATAACATTAGCTCCCGCTCGAAAAGTTTATTAGGCCCCTATTTCAATAATGAGTCGCGTCGCCATAATGAGAGAGCTCGCGATGTTAACGTGGCCTCGTTAGGGAGATCATCTTCTAAATGCGACGAAAAACACGGATGGTCAGTTGGGGCAGTGCTGTTTATTTAAATTTGTACTGCAAATGGTATTAAATAATCTGTAATGACGTATACTATAATTAGGGAGTGCATCGTTTAAATGCGAAGAAAAACACGGACAGAAAATTTGGGCGGTGTTGTGAAGTTACATTTGGGATTCGAAATTAAATGGAAAAAGGAAGACGTAAACATTGATATTGGTTATATTTGAGCACTTAAAACACCAATTTGAACGGTACAATATAGTAAAGAAATTAACACTTGGTATTCAATGGACATTAGTGAACTGTACATTGATGGAGTGGCTATTGATGACGAGTGGTCCAGTGACGGAATTGACATAAGAGATTTGTTATAGTTTGCTGCTCGGAGTTTCAAAGTGGAGGACAATGATCAATAATAATTATACTTTATTTAACGCTTTCTACACCTGTTTCGCTTTAAGGAATTACTAGAATTCCCTGTGTTGTTGTGCCGTGGAGTCATACAAAGATGGATACACAAACACCCAGACCCGCAACAGTAATTTAAATTCCTTATATATGTGTCTGTCTGGCCGAGAATTGAATCCGGAACCCTCTGCGTGTGACACCATTATGGTAACCGCTGCGCCGTGCAGGCCGTCCATAGTACATATTTTTTAGACAAAAAGAAACGATGGTGTTATTAAACAAACACATATGCGAATTATAATACACCTATTAAATATAGACATAATCCCTTCTCCCTCCTTCCCTCTAGAAAACTGTTAATATACTTCTTAAATATACTCAACAGTTAACAACATATGCTAACTACAACATACGAATGGTTATGTAATGTTATGTAAAAATGATTCATCTAGCTTTTTCTTTATATTGAGGCGTTTATAAGCGTTTAACAATACAATTTCGCGCTGTATGTTTCCAGCGACGTTCCGTATCTGGCACACCTGTTCGGCAGTGTTGACCTTTGAGACTCGCCGAAGTTAGTGCCGTCAAAAGTAAAAGTTGAGTGTACTTTATCATTCCGGTCGCACAACCTTTCAGAGGGTGAAATTCTTCCTCGTATCGTCTATCGTCTTATCGTGCCTCTTCGGAGACTTAATTGAAGATTATTTGTTTTGAAGTACGTGGGATTACTTGTGTTTAAGTTATGGGTTTTTAAGTAGGTAATTCAAGATTCGGTGAGTGGGGGATTCACATAATTTTTGTCGCACGGCCGGGCCATGATATCTTTCCGCAACTGGGGCAGGCCTACAAGCCCAGTCGGTGGTCCCAAAGCTCGAAAGAATACGTTTCAACATACTCCACTATGCTGCTCCAATGCCGTTTGGTGGAGAGGCACAGATTAGTGACCGAACCGTATCATGTGTTTACAAACTACCTTTAAGGCCTCCGTCAAAGTTAAACGATCGCTATGCAATGGGAACAACCGGGATCGACAGCTTAACGTGCCATCCGAAGCACGGAAACATCCACACACGACACACGAAACACACGAAATTTAGCAACTAACGTGGTGTACGTTCAACTCCTGACCGCGTCCGATGTTGCTTCATTTTGCAAATCAGTTACAGTCAGCCCAAGCCGCAGGGCTGTATGCGCTTTGGTTTTTTTATGTGAGAAGAATAGCAAACGATCCTGCAAGTCAACTGATGATAAGTGCCCCCTGCAGCCCACATAACTAAATAGGACATCTACATGTAACTCAAATAGGACTGGAATTCTTTCTGAGGTCGTACGTAAATGTTTTACTGTTCCTGAGGACTAGGACGATCGCTTCATTGTAAGTATCCCGGGCATCCACACCTCTCCGACTGAAACACAATTGTTTCACAGCGGTGGTACCTCCACGGTCGAACTATGGTTATACCACCTTTTAAACAAATGTATTGTAGTAATAAAACGGTAAAAGATTGTAATATTATTAAATTGGTAGGTGGTAGAACAATAGTTCGTCTGGGGAAGTACCACCGCCGCCCATCATAATCCGCCGTAAAGCAATTGTTGTGTTTCGGTTGGAGAAGTGCCGTTGCCAGGCACACATGTAGCGAGGCGACCATCTTAGTCCTCAGGAGTAGTGACGCATCCATTTACAACCTCAAACAGAAATCCGTTTTCGTTTGAGGTTGAATGTGGGTGTCCATGGGCTGTGGTGACCACTTAACATCAGGTGGCCTGCATGCTCG
>DWKL01001900.1:0-13646 GCA_018249415.1 Phareas burnsi | reverse complement strand
TATACTTTTCATAGAGTATTAAATCTATTGTGCGTCTATAGTTTCACTATCACTACCAGTGGCAAAAGAATAGAAGAAAGCAAAATTAAGCTGTCAATGTCAATGTATGGAATGACATTTTTGCTATTACGATTTACAGTGATTGTGTAACAAGAAACAACAATGATATCAAGAGTAGCGAGATTTGGTCACACTAGAATTTTAACTAGGTTTTTAAGTGAAGGGCCTAGGCAGAGTCAGGCTTCTAGTGCTTCGTCACCGCTGCCAGCGTCTGTGAACGCTAATGTGCCTGGTCTGAGCAGCGCCGTGATACATCCAATTTCTGAACCCGTTGGACCAGGGGTCGATCCACAGAAAAGTGGAGCCTATAAAGTCCCAGAGTACTTCTGCTATGATAACATGAGCTACTTTGAAGCCGAAATAGAAATGGCAAAGTACCGCTGCCCCCAACCTTCCGCACTGAAGAAATAGAAGATTTGAACGATAGTTAAACTTTTGTTCCGTATAGATAGCTGTTATTAAACCTAATTTATATCCTTTATATGATGTTTTATTCCTGAAAGTTTAATCTCCGTAGCAATGATATGTGATACATATATATTTATTTATTGTATCTTTATATTTTTGTAAGTGTTGTGATTAATTCATTAACGAAATATATTTAACAGTACTCGACATATTTTATAAGCTGTAACATAGTTACAAGAACTATATACTGCTAAAAATAAAAATGACCAAATTTAAAATAAGTCAAAATAAATATTTGATAAAGTTTAAAACACAGCAAGGATGGCTTAGTTTTTTTTATATTTGAAAAGTAACAAATAAGAGTGTAGGCCACCTCATTTTAAATGGTCACTGTTGCCTATGGACACCCACTTCTGACCTTAAATAGGATTGAAGTCCTAAGGTTGTGCATAAATGCTGTGAATATATTTGGCAACTGCTGCTTTCCGATTGGAACACAAGAATTGCTTCATGGCGGATTATATGAACAGTGGGGATATCTCATCAGACAAATTAAGTTCTGCATCCTAGTGGTAAAATTCTGGTCCCTCATGCTAGGGATCTGGAGTTAAGAGTCCACTTTAGCAATTAGTTATCACATGCTTTTATGGTGAAGGAAACCTATGTCTAAAGTCCTAAGACTTTGAAGGTGTGTGAAGTCTATCAATAAACATGTGGCTTGCATCGACTATGGTTTAATCCTATTCAATATGAGGGAAGACTCGTGTCTAACAATGAGACAGTAAATGATTAATAATGATAATGGTGCTGAAGATAAGAACACACTTTCTTTGTCTTAAATAGCTGTAACAATTCTTAACTATTGATTAATCCTTAGTCTTTCTATAATTATGTTGTCTTAAAATTATAATTTGTAGATTTTCATGCATTCAAAAGAAACAATTTGTACTAGTTAAACTGAAATTGCAAACAAAATTTTATACTTCCCACCAAGTGTTTATGAATTTTTGATGATGAAAACAATGGTCTCCTTTGCTTAGTGCAAATAAAACATGCGGGTTTTTTAATCTGTAAAATATTTTACACTAACTAGTTGTGTATATTCCATCACTTATATAAAAGGATGCCCTGTGGTGCAGGTTTTTGTACAGAATTCTCATTAATCTCATCACAATACCGGAAACAATTGTTACTGCTTTTTAAAATTTTAATTACTTATATAATAAATGTGAGGGATATTATACAATGCTATAGTTATATTGTAGGCTGAAGCTATTTAATATTGGGAATAATTGCATTACTATTTTTTTCTAATATTCTATAATATTCACAGTAATGTTATATTAGTATGCAGAAATATTAATAACCCAGAAGCTATTTACCTCCACGAGAATATACCTGGGAAAAGAGAGTAATGTCAAGATTTAGATGAGCCTCACTCATTCCCCTTCAGTTCAGAGCCTTAGGGGATGAGGGGCTAGAAGGGAAAGACTAGGGAGAATAGCACCTTCCCCAATAAGTTATCTAGATTATTAGAACCTGAGGTTATTAATGAAAGACAAAATAATTGTTGACAATATATTTGAACCACCTGATTCCATACATACTATATTCCTACAACTAATTAACATAAAATGCAATATGTTCTAGTAATTGCAATTGCATGACTTTAGTTTTTAGAAATGCATTAAGAACAAACAGTCATTACTAGACAGCTACAGAAACAGCGCCACTGATTATGAGGGCCTTTTCATCCGAGGAAAGAGTGGCTACTGATTCCGTGGCATGAACACACTCTTCCTCAATTTCATGTTACTTCTTCTTTGTGAGTTTCTCTGACAAGTCATCAAAGTTGGGGTCTTGGAGGTTGATCATCAAGCTATTACCAGGAAGGAATACTCTGTTTTGTGACTGGGCAATCATTCTCGAAATACTTTGAGCAGCACGGATTTTTCTCAATTTGAGATAACCTGGGTTCATGCCCATGGCTTTACCCAACATTTCAGCAGCTTCAGCTTCACCCTCAGCTTGTACAATCTTCTGCTGGCGCTCTTGTTTGGCTCTTTCAACAACGAAAGCAGCACGTTGAGCCTCTTGTTGAGCCACCTGCTTGGCTTCAACTGCAGCTGTGTATTCCTTACCAAAGCTAAGCTCGGTAAGGGACACATCATCCAAGATAATGTTGAAGTCAGCGGCACGGTCTACCAGCTCTCTTCTGATCAGGAGAGATACTTGTTGACGCTGAGTGATTAGCTGTGATGCGTTAAATTTCGCAACGACGGACTTAAGCACCTCATTACAAATTGATGGCAATACTTTTTCATCATAGTCAGTTCCCAACTGTCTGTACATGTTAGGTAAGTGAGCGGAGTCAGGTCGAGACAGTACTCTCAAAGAAATGTTTACCATTTGCAAGTCTTTAGAACCAGTAGGGGATGAAATTTTGCGGGGTCGCGACCTAATGTCGTATATAATGGGATACTGGAACCAGGGTATACGGAAGTGTAGACCTTCGGTCATGACGTGCTGCTGAACTCCTCCTATCCTATTGAACATGATGGCACGGTGACCACCCTCGACGGTAAACAGCGATTTTGATACTCCATAAACGGCCGCGCCGACGACAGCCACCACTTTCAAGCCGATGCCAAGACCAGGTGGTCCCCCTTTCGCGAATTTACCTGCCATGTCATTTAACTTACTTTGTGCCATATTTTAGAATTAATTCAGTTCACTAACTATAAGAAACAATATTATCTTAGGAAAAAACTCAGATAACCTATTCGCCGAAAAAGTAAAATTGTGCAATGTTGAATGAATGATTGAACGACTATAGACAAAGAAGAGGAATTTATGATTACCATTTTATTAATGACTATTGAATGAATGAATGATAGTCTCAGATCAATACCAAGAATGCCTAAGATTAACTTAAGATTGACTTGACAACTTTATATTGGTGGATACTGAAGTCAAAAATCATTTTAAAATAAATTAGTGTATGTATTTTTTTGTTGATAAATATGATTGGCGGGAGCATGATAGGAGAATGTGATATTAACAATGCCTGCAGACATACAATGGTAATGGTGGCGTAGCATAGACAAGCGTCATAATTACTATGTTTTGTACTCTACGTGACGTGTACAGATTAAAAAAATAATCTGATGAAAATGTCTGTTTTGAGTTTTTATGATAAAGGAATATAATAAATAACATATTGATTCAAAAGTGTCTTGAAACGTTTATCTATTTGTTCTTGATAATAGTTCTTTTACATTTTGTTTTTAAAGTTAATAGACTAATTAATTTCTAAAATATCGCCGCTTGAACTCATACAATGGATTCATGTCTCGGTGTAGAACTAGATTTGGACAAAGCTTTATCTAAATTTGCTGACTTAAATGAGAATACAAACAAAGTTTTAGAAGACATTATCGCTCAGGTTGAGGATTTACAGACAGAAATATCGAAACGTAAGTATCTGGCATTATTTTTGTGTTATATATTCTATTATGAATATACGCAATTTTGTAGACAATGAGTAGACATTCTTCAGTAAATAATAATTTATGCTTCGTAATGTTCAATGATTCTTCATTTCCGTACATACAAAACAATTTCTCGATGAAGGCTAATTCTATTCTGATCCCCCAGTGTTGTGACTTTCACTTTATTGTCTGTACATAATATTATTCATTGATATTACCCGTATTGTAAGAAAATTCTGTTTGCAAATACATCTAAAATGAGTAAAGTGTAACAATATAGCATTTTTGGATATATAAGTAATTTCTTATAGGTTACAATACAGAGTACTTATGCAGAAGTAAGTTGAGGTCATATCATTTATATAATGTATAAATCACTATGATTTTACTGCAGGAGTAACCCAATTGACCTTATTGTATTGCTGGCTAAAATTTTGTTACAATTTGCTAACTAATTTGTGTTTATTTATGTTATAAGCTAATTTATAGAATTAAAAAGAATACATAAAGAGATACTATAACAATTAATGTCAGAATTGCTTTGGTTACAACAACTGTTGACAAAATTTACTCAAAATTCACAGACAATATATTTTCGTCTTTGAATCATTGATACAAACATGCTCATATGTCTAGTATAATTACTAAGTTCTTGGGTCACTGATAAGGTCAATTTGAGGTCAGTAACAATTTTTAAGTAAATATCCTCATGACATTAAAAAAAATTATTACCTTTTATTTTTAAAAAACTTTATTTTGTATGGATAAAATGTTTTATGGTATATATTTTTGGCATGTTAGAGAAAGATGACAAGAGTTCTTTAATTTAACTGAAGAGGCAACTCTATTATGTTAATTTCACACTTATAGGTGCAATCTAATGTTGCTGAGTTCTCACTTGAATGGTAACAAGCTGAGTGTTCTATATTATGTACAGCAAATTTAGTTATATGAAACGTTTCGAGTTATCTTTTGGTTCTGGTTATTCATTATTGACTAATTTTGTGTTAGTTCAAATAATAAGTCCATTTTATCTTTGTATCCCATTTTGGGTCTCAGTCTGAGAAGCTAAAGAATGTCTCTATGCTTGGTATTTTTTTTGGCAAAGATCTCTACCTTCTTTCACTATTCTCTACTGCTTATGATCCTACTTCTATTAAATTCTGCTGAAAAGTTTCAATTCATTCATTATTTATTTACTATTTTTGAACCATATTAGGCTATGGGTTATAAAGGTGGAATTTAATGCATAATGACATTCTCTACCTGTTTACCCTGGGCTTTGGTGAATATATGTGGTTGGCATACATTTAAAAAAAAAAAAGTATTAAAAATGAATATATGATGGATCTACAATCATTATTTATTATCAAATTCAAATATCTTCTTCATTTCTTCAAATTCTTATGTTCTAATTAGATTTGGTTACAGAATTTTATTTTCATTTATGTAAAAAAAATATCTCAGTACTTTATTTTGAGTATGTTAATGTAATATTTTTATTTTAGAATTAATGAAAATATTTTCAGAGCCTGAAGATGCACCACTCATGCACCTACAAGCCATTACTGCTATGGACATGGCTGCCATGGTCAAGCAAACAGTATTTCAAATGTCCACAGGTAATTATATTAGGTTATAATTAATGTGCCTGCTCTTCTAAGAGAACTTTGTATTTATATAAAGAGGAGAAAATTATATAAAGTAAAACAAGAAAATATTGTAGTTTGAAGTTGCTATATACAAAATTATTGAAAACCTTGTTGTCTATTAAATAAACAAGTAATACATAATATATTTTAATGTATTTAATACATATTCATAGTGATGTTCAGATCATAGTCGTGGTCATATGCCTATTTGCCCTAAAGCTTATGATTTTTTTTCATTTTTGTTTGTAAAGTAGCAAACGAGCATGCAGGCCACCTGATATTAAGTGGTCACTGCAGCCCTTGGACACTCAACCTCAAACAAAACTGAAATTCCGTTTGAGGCTGTATATGGATGTGTCACTATTCCTGAGGACTATGATGGTCGCCTCGCTACATGTGTGCCGAATTTATGATTTCTTACTACTGTTTAAATATATTGTTTTGTTAAGGTAGGAGGCATATCACCATGTCTATCTTCTAAACAGCACTATGCATATGTGTTAAATACATTAAAATACTTCACGTACGTTATTTATTTAATAGACGATAAATATTGAATAGTTTGTACATAACAATTTTTTTTTTCATACTTTCAAGAGGGTATTTTACAATAGTTGGATGTTAGTTTTTGAACTTACTTTTATTTAGATTTTTTTTAATTGTATAAAACTTATAATTTTATATATACTCATCTCCAGAACATCGAGAACTCCACGCGACAGTCTCGCGCGTCGGCAAGTCCATCGACAGGCACTTCGTAGTGGACTATGCGTCGGTGGCGCCCAAGGCAGAGTCATTCTGCTCCGACACCAATAGACCGATCATGGAACAAGCTATCGCGCAGCACTTGTATAGACAGGTACGTTTTTTCATAATTATACCTTACTGAAATAATATATTTTTTAAAGCATAGAAGTTGCAAATGAACTCACAATATACCTTTTTATGTGCGAAGACTTACTTACACTCATTTACAAGCGTGGCAACCGTGGCAACAGTCCTTAGGAGTATCGACGCATCTGCGTACGAGCTGAGATAAGTCTTCAGTCCAATTTAAATTAAGATGTAGTGTGCTCATGGACTACAAGTCAGGTGGCCCGTTTGGTATTAATTTCCCATAAAAAAGCGGCAACTGCAGCCAATGGAAATTGACATTTAATCTCAAAAAGGATCCAGATCGGTAGCAATACTTTTCTGGTCGAACTATAGTTCTATCAGTTATTGAACCGCTCCGTATTTGGCGGACTGGATTCTCGTTTGCTACTTCTATAACAAGGCTCTCTTTAGCTGTACGCCATCGTGTGTCCCGTTCACCCAGGGTCTGGAGGAAGTGGGCGACGCACTGGTGAGCGAGGCGCGCATCCCGCCGGTGGAGCGCACGTGCACCTTCGCGCAGCTGCAGCGCTGCGCCGCCGCGCTCGCCGCCGGCGACCCCACCGCCGCGCTCCAGTGGGCCGAGAGCCGCGCGCAGGAGCTAGTGCATTCACCGCTGCCGTTCACATTGCATCGCATGCAGGCGCTCAAGGTTGGTTGGCGATCCGCTTACACCTAACACGGGTTTAAATGTAGGGATGATAGAATATTGTAACAGCATCCTTTAGGATTACCTGATGTTAGGAATGATCAGACATTGCACCCCTGGCCTACCAGGGGAAATGTGAAGTAGGCTTACTAAAATGACCTTACATTGTAAACATACAAATAAAAAAAGGTGTGTAATTAAAAAAAAGGTAACAATCATATTTATACAAATACCAATATACAAAAAATATTTTAATGTATTACTTTGTCTGTGTCTACTCTTGAAATCTACTGTACTGTCTATGTAGTTTTTATGTAGATAGAGTATATAAAATATTTGTGTGTATATTTGTACAATAAGAAGTTATTTTATAGAGTAAGTAGCAACCTATGTATAGTTTCTATTGTTTGTTTGTTTGTCTATGTAAGTTCTTTGGAAAAATTGAAACAACACATGCGAAGAAGCTCATAATAAATACTTGTAGGATAAGGATTTTTTAAAATATTTTTCGTTACGGGGTTTGGAGATCCGCGAACATGAAATCTCGAAAGGTGTTTAGGATCCGGGAGCCATTACGTCATCCCGCGCGCGGTATTTGAAATCGTACATTTATGTCTCTAACAGCTTTTTGTTTAAGAAGTTCTTGTTACAATCCTTAAAAGCCAGTAATATAGCCGATAGGAATGAACAAAACAATAACATTTGAATGTTTATTTAGTATTGTACAGTCATTTGTTTCAAAATAAGGAGAAAATTTGAAATGCGAAATAGGGACATGAATTCATGCGCGCGGTAATCAACGGTTACGGGCATGAATTCATGTCCACGGATCTGGAAACGTCAACGCGCATATCAACTGCATTACAATCTGTACATAACTTACACTATAGGGGCATGAATTCATGTTCACGGATCTGGATAGGTCAATATACATGCCAACTCCATTACAATCTCTATATAACTTAACTACTCGATGTATTAACGTAACGTTCGTCGATCGATCGTCAGTTGGGGCGCGAGCGCGGCGTGCGGGCGGCGATCGAGTACGCGCGCGCGGTGTTCCCGGCGCACGCGGCGCGCCACGAGCGGCAGCTGCAGGCCGCCGTGTGCGCGCTGGCCTGGTGCACGCCGCGCGCGCCCCCCGCGCCGCCGCACTACCGCCACCTGCTCGACCTCAAGGCGCTCGGTATGTAACCATTTCCCTCCTCCTTTGCGCCGCTGTACTCCTGTTTCCTACTCGATCTTGGAGCGGTCGATACGGATCGCTTCCGTCGCCTCCGTCACCTGCTCGACCTCGAAGCATACCGACACATATCTTATGAGCGAAGCGATCAGCATGCAAAATGAGATCGAACACGCGGATGCGAGCGGGCGGGGTGATCTACGGTTCTAATGCATGCGAACAAAAAAGCGGGCATCAACTAGTTATTAAAATTAATCGATAATGTATATAAATGCAATATGGTGTTTTCGTGATACAGATTGCACAATTGCAATGTAACGAGTGTAGGCGCCGTGCCACCCGCGCTACGCGTGGGCACGGCGCCGACAGCCGTCGGGCGGGGAATGATCGTTACGTATTGCAGGCGCCGAGGCGGCGGAGGTGTTCGT
Source organism: Phareas burnsi (assembly GCA_018249415.1). Lineage (NCBI taxonomy): Eukaryota > Metazoa > Arthropoda > Insecta > Lepidoptera > Hesperiidae > Phareas > Phareas burnsi. The sequence goes on along the minus strand of DWKL01001900.1, from coordinate 4,902 downwards.
GCGCGAGGCGTGCGCGCTGCTGCGGCTGGCGCCGCTGTCGCCGCTGGCGGGCGCCGTGGTGGCGGGCGCGCGCGTGCTGCCCGCGCTGCACGACATCCGCGCCAAGATGTCGCACCCGCACGTCATCGCCGCCTGGTCCGACGACGAGTTGCCGCTCGAGGTACACACAGAACTCATCACCACCACTGAGCATTCAATTATTCGCCGTCATCTCATTGCTGGGGACAGATCTATTCTCAGATTAAAAAGAGTTAGGTCAGTAAAAATGCTGGCCAAATGAAGATTGGGAAATTTGAGGCTCTTCCGAGAACTTACTGTCAGATGTGTACATTTTCTCACGATTCCTTTAACGTTAACTTCGAAAAACCAGAGATTCGAACGGCACGACGAACGGAACGACGGCAGAATTTTACTTTTAAATTATATGCAGAGTTAATGACAATTATACCGTAGAGATTTGCATACCGTTAAAATGGTCCGGTACCGGTAAATGGATTTACTAATCTGTAGTCAAATGACGAAAATGGAATTTTACTTCAAAACAACATAGAGGTTCATAAATGACTTCTAATTAAGTGAATAGTTAATTGAAATATACTATTCTATAGATGTCATAATCGTAGAGGGATGCAACTTTTCAAATATAAAATGGAATATACTAAAAAAAGGGGGTAGTAGAACTTAAAAGCTCTTAATATACTTTGGGTAGTTATTGATGTACAAAACATTTTCCATTACATGTTATTGTAGGTTCAGCAAGACTATATGTAACTTTGCTTCTCACAGTTTTGAGACATATTATGAAATACAAATATATCTGGTGCGCATATTATTATTTTTTGTATAAAGAATAGCAAACGAACCACTACCCATCACTGCGGCCCATGCACTTTCACCTCTAACCCCAAACAGTATTAAAGTCCTATCTGAGGTTGTACATGCCAACTTCTGAGGACCTTAGTCCTACTAGCGACTACTTTAATAGTCGCTTTGCTGTAAGTGTGTCCGGCAACCGCACCTCCAACCGAAACGCAGTAGTTGCTTCACGGCGGATTATGAGGGCTGCCATGGTACTCCGACCGAATTTTAGTTCTACCATCTTGAATATTGTGGAGGAATTTCAGTCGAATTACGGAATCTTTCACTATACTGTTTTTTTCACTAATGTTGGTTTCTATCGCAGGTGGATCTGGGCGAGGACGGTGGCGGCTACCACTCGGTGTTCGCGTGCCCTATCCTGCGGCAGCAGGCGTCCGAGCACAACCCGCCCATGCGGCTGCTGTGCGGACACGTCATCTCGCGGGACGCGCTCAACAAGCTCGCCATGGGCGTCAAGTCAGTGCCCATCCTTGCCATTTTCTTATTCCCCCACAATATTTTTCATTCGCTATCATTCTAGTTCTAATCATTCTCCCTCACTCATCCATCACCTCTTCCATCATCAACCAATTTTAATAGGCGGTAGAACTGTAGTTCCTGGAGGGATCACCGCCGCTGCCCTCTGTGTGACGCTATGGTTCAGTTGGAAAGGCGTGGTTGTCGGGTACACTTACTTACAATGAAGCGACCATCTTAGTCTTTAGGAACAGTAACGCATCAAGGTACAAACTTAGATAGGACTTCAGTTCTGTTGAAAAAAATGCATACTGCCTCACTGCTGGGCGCGGGTCCCCTCTCAGAACGAGTATAGTTGAGTCATAGTTCACCACGCTGGTCACGTACGGTTTGTGTATACTTCACACAGTTAAGAACTTTACAAAGAACTCTCAGGCATGTGGATTTCTTCACAATGTTTTGCTCCATCATGAAAGCAAATGATAATCCTGTTTTTAACAGTTATCACTGCTTGTTTGAGTTGCCTTCCAATACAGGTAGTGCTGGGAAGCAACTCAAACAAGCAGTGATAATCTCTCGCTCCCTCACATACGCTTTCACTCCACTCACTATTAATTTTTAAGGTGGTAGAGCCATTCATGGGTCGAGTGGGGAGGCACCGCTGCATATTTCTGCCTTATACTCGTTTCAAATGTCTTTGTGTTATTCGCCTGTGTGCTGTACTGTGTAGCCATTTTAAAGGAAGAAACAACGCGACCCAAAAAATTCCTCAATAGCAGCGACGCATATGTGGCTGATCTCTTGTAGAACTTCAATCCTATTGAGGCTTGGTTGGAGACGTTCATATGCGACAGTGACCACTTACCGCGAGGTGGATAGCGAACTCGAACGCGACATATACATACCTTTTTAGTATCCTCGAAATAATAGACAAAACAGATGTCAGTCCTCTGTGTCAACTCTAATTATCTCGTCTTATTGTAATGGAACATAGATATATGTCTGCCCTTGAGGACTGAAGTGAGTCTACCTTAGCATACACCACTTACAAGCGAGGCATTTTAATTTTCAATTTCAATTCAATAACATAAATGTTGTTATAATTTTTGAAATTAACTTCCATAATCAAAATCTTTAGAGTTAAACATCCGATCTGGGTTAGCCACTAACCTGTCTCCCTTCGCCCGTCCACACTGGACCAGAGTAATGCAGTGTACCGAAACTGGCAATAAAAAGGGTTGCAGCCAGTCAATATATTTACTAAATCACCAATTGTTTGTTACAGATTGAAATGCCCGTACTGCCCGATGGAGCAGTCGCCGTCGGAGGCGCGACAGATATACTTCTCTTGAATAGGTTGCATACTCTTGTGAGAGTTACGAATAACGGTAGACTTAACATTAGTTGGACATTTTGTAATAGCGTGCGGCGCTCGAGTCCCGGGCGGCGCTGGCGATGCGTAGCTCTCGGTTAGAATTTAAACTGGACAGATCGATCTTTGTAAACATGAGTTTGATATAAACTGTGCTCTGTTCGCGGAAGGTCCAGAGACTGGACGAGGTGTCAATTCTACGATTTTTAATCTTATTTGCCTGTGTTGCCGGTCGTCTGCTATCAAAGTATATTGGATTTTCACTGGCTGGCGTAGGGATCTACTACAAAAATCCATACTGTTATAACTATGAAAATTACTCTTATTTTCAACAAAATTTTGCAAGAAATAACTTGAATTATGAGTAAGGTTCAGCTTTTGTGTCGAGATATAGTTTGTTTTTATACAACTTCTTATACAAAAATAATAATAATATCCTGGATAATATTGGTAGTAACGAATAAAATGGTAGAATTGATACCAACCGCCCCTGTGGTTTCGCCCCAATAGATAATAATTTAGATTCTGTTATATCGAGCCGTAGTTATAATTATTTAGACTACATTTAGACTGTTTCTATTTCATAATTAAGATAATTTACTGTTCCGTATCCGATGTCGAATCAGGTAGATATTTTAACTGACTCGCTCTAAGAGTAGTACTTCGTGTAATATTATATTTATTTTTTTATAACGTGCATGATAAACTGTAAACAATAGTGATAAAATAGTAATAATGATACATTTAGGCAAATAGGTGGTAGAACTATAGTTCGACCGGGGAAGTACCACCGCTGCGCTCACAATCCGCCGTGCAGCAATGCTTGTGTATCGGCTGGAGAGAAGCGGGTGTCGGACACACCTACTTAGTGCTTACCGCAGGGCTAGGAATGCATCTATATACGACCTCAGATACGGCTTCAGTCCTGTTTGAGGTCAGATGTCCATGGGCCACAGTGATCAGTTTGCACCAGGTGGCCTGCATGCTCGTATCAAATATAAAAAAATAGGTGAAGACATTTGATACTTTCTTTTTTAATGAATGAGTTTAATATAATTAACACGTTGATTGCGGCGGCTAATATACGAAACAATCCACCCGTGCGGCGCGCAACACAACAGGCGTGTTCCAGTACGGCGGCACACACCGTATGCGTGAGAGCCGTACGGGTGGCGCGGACAGTAAAAGACGACAGGTGCGTTTGCCGCAGTCAATGTGTTAAAAAGGAATTATTTCCTTTAAAGTTATCCGTATACTGTAGTAATAGTATCACAATTCAAAGATCATGGAGTTGTTACACCATTACCATATATTCTTCGTGGCCCAGCTATCCCCACCGCTCTACGTCAAAATAGCAGTGTGAAACTACAATGTGCTGGTTTGATAGTTGAGATATTAATATGTTGTGTTCCGTCTATTCAGGAGTAGCAACGAAGGATAACCTCAGGCGGGACTCCTGTCTTATGTAGGGTCGGAAATAGATGTCGCTCGGCGACAGTGGCCACTTAACACCAGGAAGGACGCATTACTTAATTAAGAAATTTCCTCTTCATGTAGTTATCTATCTGATTCGGCTCTTTCGTAATTTCGATTTGGCCCGTCCTCGTAACTACCTTAATATAACTTAAATTATTTGAATTAGGTATATATACCTATATAATGAAATTGAAAGCAGAATTTAAACAATATCCGACCCGATATAGCTGACGACCCCTACGGCGCAGCGGTTACTATACCGGTAAGCAGACAGTATGATCGATGTACATTTCTGTTCTGGGTCTGGGTGCTTGTATACTTGTCTTTGTATGTATCCATGGTACCCACGACTCAGGGTATATAGGATTGTGGGACTATGAGTGTAGCAAACGTTTGAAAAAAAATGTACATTTATATTTAGAATATAATTCATTAATATTATCCACAGAACAATAATGTTTTGTGCTACGCCGTCGATATATTATTATTATTATTTTTTAATATTTTTTCCATAAATATTTATATTGGTAACGGTTACGGGCCAAATCGCCATTACAATGTATGAAATAAACGCCAGCGAATAATATTACGTCAAATAATTATCCGACGCGGTCAACAGCAGTTGTTATTGTAAGATATAGTAGCAATTTAATATAATTACGTTTATGGACTGTAGAACCACGCTTTTCTTTTTTTTTATAATAAAACTAATTTAATAT
>DWKL01001899.1:0-13649 GCA_018249415.1 Phareas burnsi | reverse complement strand
TTGTATATGGATGCGTCACTACTCCTGAGGACTATGACGGTCGCCTCGCTATATGTGTGCCTGGCAACCGCATCTCTTCAACCGAAACAACAACTGCTTCACGGCGGCTTATGAAGGCGGCGGTGGTACTTCCCCGGACGAACGATCGTTCTACCACCTAACAATAATTTCTTATAAATTAACGTGATCAATGATTATACGAACTATATAATTAATCTATATTGTTTGTATAATCAGGTGATAAAACCTGCTGTAACTTTGAATATTTAACTGTGATTATAGAATAAAAATAATACTACCATTTACGTAACAGATAGACAAAACTATTACGATGGTTGTCTGTGTGAGTTCCGCGACCGATACTTTTGGTTGACTATCTACTCGCGTCCTGCAGCAGGACTTTCACCATGGATTATCCACTTATAAATACACACATAATATTCATAATGGTAAAAGTCCTTATTATGTGCTCTGGCTCGAGGGGTGCGGTAAAACAGATCTCCTTTTCCGAAGCGTTCATCTTAGATCTACGCTCGAAAACGTCCGAGATAAAATAGGAAAACATAAAGTGAGTAACAATGACTCATTAGTATCATTTTTCTTTTCCTTTTTTTATAGTGAGTTTTTTATAGCAAACGAGCGTGCAATTCATCTTCAATGGTAAGTGGTCACTGCCGCCCATGGACGCTTCTAAACAAATTCAAATGAGATCGAAGGCATTCCTGAGATCAGCCACAGATACGGGCTACGTTGATTTATATAGCTTTATTTTCTACGGTAAGATTTACGTTTCATATTTCTGACATGAACAACTTTTAACGTTTTGAGCAGACGAAAATAACTAAAACCATTTCCGATCGAAAAATCATTCGTTGAAATGGCACTCCACAATCATGACTACGAGGTGTAATTAGGCGGTAATATACGTGCCCGCGAACCGAACAAGCGTCCGTGAATCACATGAGAGTATTTGAAGTTGTCTTTGAAATTCCTTCACTTCCTGCCAGAGATGAGTCAGATGTTGTGGTCAGATGAGTGACGTCTGAAAAGTCTTCTTACCTCATTATATAAATGATGTCTTGAAGAAACTTCCGCTTTTCTCTTATAAAATCTTAACTAAACATAGAGACGTTAAAACAAAGTTATTTAATGTCTGATTTAAATATCTCTCGTAACGTATTTCATTAAATATTTCGCTAAATATTTAAAACGTAAATACAGAACGTACCTTCGTTAGTCCAGTATTGGTAAATATAATTTGTACATTACGATTTCATCCAATGAAACAAAACAAATTTGCCTCTACTTTATAACCACTAAACATCCACTATATATAAAACTCTTTTTCAACGTTAAAAATCTACCATCACTTCGGACGACGTCTCGTTCAAGAGAAATGGTGATAGAAATTTTATACTTGTGCATCTTTTAAAAGAATTATAAATGTTACAATTATTCTGTTGCTTAGATTACTGTGAGGATATATAGTTCTATCATAATAAGCAGTGAGATTCCGGCCTCTGATACTGGGAGTCTAGGGTTCGAACCCCGCCCGCACCTCTGATTTTTCGAAGTTATGTGCATATTAGAAATTAATTATCACTTGCTTTAACGGTGAAGGAAAGCATCGTGAAGAAACCTACACATCTAAAAGTTCTCTATTAAGTTCTTGAAAGCGTGTGAAGTCTACCAATACGCACTTGGCTAGCGTGGTGGACTATGGTCTAACCCCTCTCATTCTGAGAGGAAACCATGCCCAGCAGTGGAGCATTAATGGGTTGGTAATGATGATGGTGATGATAGTTCTATCGTACTTACTTTAAATTTAAACATTAATTTACATTGTAATAAGCTTTCTTAGAAATATTTATTTTGATAATCGACCCAAACGGTTTATCTGACCAATAATAATCATTATCATATTCATTCATTTCCTTTATCTGTATACACTTTACTGGTATAGCCTTGCCCAATTTTTTTAGAAAATTTTGGACTCAAATACAATTTGAAAAAATCGCAATTAAATTCAACACTCGCCCTGCATTTTGCATTAAAAATAACCAATTTAGAAATAGACAATTTTAACAGTGAATAGTGTAAATATGATGGTAATGATAACGCTGTGAATTTAATTCCATTAATATAGGAATACTTAGGTAACAGGGGGCGTGATCGCTAGAAGTAACAAACAGACGAAAAAATCAAAATAATGATAGAAATAAGCCACCAACAGCAGTTCAATTAAATTACCTTCATTATATTACCTTAACCATTAATGACCGATTGCTTGGTTATTACTTTACAAATGCGTCTTCTCTAGTGTATTTTCAAATATGAAATAAAGATATACTCGAAAGTATTTGAAGCTTGTCTTTCAAACGGCTCTACTTCCTGCCAGCGATGACTAACAGCGAAGATGTTCCGCTACGCTGGACCACGCTCTTCCGTTGCTTTTAAATCTTTGTCAGAAATATTGTATTACATCTTCTCAATCATGTTTTAATCATAGAGTACGCCATGTTTATTTTTTATGTATAAAATAAATTACGACTATAAGTAAATTATTCAAATATCGAATTACATTCTCGACTCATTATGTTTATTTAAGCTGGTTATTTTGTATGTTTTGTATGTTTAGTATATTGATCTTTTACGTTCCCAAAAAAAAAATCATTTTTTATCTAATACATATATAAGAAGTGATAGCCGAGTGGTTAAGATTCCGGACTCTTACACTGAGTGTCCGGGGCTCAAACCCCGCACGCACCTCTAATTTTTCGAAGCTATTTGCGTATTAGAAATTAAGTATAAAAATTAAAGTAAGTGATAATTTCACTTGCTTTAACGGTGAAGAAAAACATCATGAGGAAACCTACACATCTGAAAGTTTTTTGTAAAAATTCTCGAAGATGTGTGAAGTCTACCAATTCGCACTTAGCCAGCGTGGTAGACTATGGCCTAGCCCTTCTCATCCTGAGAGGAGACCCGTGCCCAGCAGTGGGACATTAATGGGTTGATGATGATGATGATGATCTTGAATACATCTACAATTTAACTCTTACACTTGTTTTGTCTGTTATTTAATCTTGTCTATTTTTTTGGTCTAATCGAATCGTTTACATCTTATACGCTTATTTGCTGTGCACGGGTCTCCCCTCAGAATGGAGTTAGGCAATAGTCCCACCACGCTAGTCAAGTGCGGATTGGTAGGCTTCATACACCTTGGAGAACTTTGCAAAGATGAACTTTGTTCTCAGGTGTGCAGATTTCCTCACGATGTTTTCCATCACCGGTTGAACTGAATAAGTACGTTATTGTTAAGTTTAAATGCTGAAGGAGGGACAAAATTCTGTGTTTAAATAACCGATCACTAAGTAAGCGGGCGTGAAAGGTTATCGAAAATTGTTCAAGAATGAAACGGAGCGGGCTCTGAAGGGATTGTCCCCAATTTCCGGGTGCTCAAATCGGCCAGAATGAAGGCCATTCTCGTTCAAATACAAATTGTTACATTGTTTAAAAATTTAACATTTTATGTAGAAGTTGTACCAAGTCGAATCATAAACGTCTTCTACACGGAGTCCATGCTAAAATTATAAATGCGAATCTAACTCTCTCCGTTTGTTACCCTTTCACGTCGATTTTGATTATAATAACAAGGCGACAGTTTGCACTCTGAGGAAAGATATTTGTCCTAAAAACAGACAGTTCTTTTCGCAATTATAATATTAGTATTGATAACGAATTGTATTCAATGACGCTTATTAGCGTCCGTACTCTATTAAGTACGTATTGGACGCTACTTTAATGTGTTTTGGAATCGTGATTATACGTAATACAGTAGTAATTAGAAATATTAGATTTTTATATTAGAAGAGTAGCAAACGAGCGTGCAGGTTATCTAATGCTAAGTAGTCACGTGGTGGTAAGGGCTGCCCATGGACACCTATATCTAACCTCAAAAGACACTGAAGTTCTATCTGAGGTCGTACGTAGATCAGTCACTACTCCTGAAAACTAAGATAGTTGCCTCGCTGTAAATGTGCCCGTCAAATGCAGCTCTACATCCAAAACACATATTTCACCGCGGATTATGAGAGCGGCGGTGGTACCTCCCGAGTGGTATTAAAATTTTACCACCTATCTTGTTTAAGGTTGAGGTGTGGTTTGTGACGCGGGTGTCCATGAGCTGCTGTGACCGTTTAACAATAGGTGGCAAACTCGTTTGCTACTCTTCTCACATAAAAAAATCTCCCTGGTCCTGGACTGGACCGCGCCCTCCGCGCAGCAGACCGTTATAGTGATCATTATGCTGGATATACATACATATAATATATTTTTTGTGTATTTATTTGTAAATACTACGCTTGTGTTATATGCTAAGAATAGCTATAACTAGATTTTTTAAATACATGGTAGTATGTTAAATACTGCAGTATTTCATTATTGTAACTGCAAGTGGGTGGCACCTGGGAGGCGAAGTCAACTTCATTTACATATTGTAGTCGGCCAAAAAGTTGGTTGAACCACGTCACTCAAGTCATTGAACTCGTCACTAGATCATTTGCTAACTTTATGGTAGCAGTTATAACTTTTGCCAATAAAACATCCAGAATAGTGGTATTTCTGTTCGCCTTTCGTCCTTTCTTTATAGTGTGTGCGCGAGATACAAATACAAAAGCCGCTAATTTGGATTACATTCTGTATTGAGACAAGTTATAGTATATATGAGTGGTTAGTGTCTAAGATAAGTAGATGTTTAAAAAGGGTTTCTTGAAATTGTGAAAGACTTATCATAGCTTCCAAACAGATTTTTGTTTATTATATCTGATCAGTAGCCAAATGTTAAGTGGATTCATCTGTGGGTAGAGATAGAGTTTAATTTGATCATTTTTATTATGACGCTATTAAATAGTTCAACCCTTTCAGATTACATTAAAGATGTTTTTAAATTATTGACCTACCTGTAAAGGGACGTCGCGTCTGTGCTCGAAAGTGTCCGTGCAAAAAGTACAACAGAACGAAAAATGAGCAACAATGACGCGTCAGTTGCCGTTAGGTTTAGCAACATGCACTAATTAATTTATGCGAAAAGTTGCAAATAAAAAAATGACTTACCTTACCATATTAGTATATGGAGGTACCAAACATGACAAACATATATGATTTACACGGCTATTTTATTGTGTAATTGAGCCTATATGGGCGACTTTGCCCGCATAACATACTTTAAACATTTTCATAATCTATAGACTAAAACCTTCCACAAGAAATAACCCACTAATGGTAATTTCTTTCAGAACTTCCGATCTTCTTTCGGATGTGATAATGGAACCCACATCAAAACACATTGTATAGTTTAAAAGAAGTAAGCGGACAACGGACAGACGCGAAGAGTGGTTTAAATGCATGTATTTCGAGATGATGTATCGAGTTACATAACAACGGTCGCGTTGCTAAGCAACATAAAATGTTCCCCGGATCATTTTTCCTGTGAATTCAGTATTTAAGCCGAAGTTCGTTTGTTACTAGGGCAATGTTTTAAAACAGCCTCCCTGGGCCTCTATTGGTCGTCATGTCGCCAATGTTGAGTATCAATCAATGACTGTTTTTTTTTATTGTCAATGGACTAATGAACAAATTATATTTAAACTAATACAACAAAACCAGGTCTCTAAAGTTATTAATTTAGTTATATATGAAGCAAACGGAATAACTGCCTTGTGGTGAAGGCCTCCGTTGCAAGATGCTGTACATTTCTAAGGTTTCTCTTAGAATTACAAAGTAAATAAGTAATAGCACAAACGACTAAACCCAAAACACAAATCTAAATTCATCCTTTAGATCAACCTAATCGCTGTCGTTCTTAAGGTATCATGTCATTACATACCAAAAGGAACAAAAAAGAAATAATTTAAAAAAACCTCTTAACAATAAGACGGCATATGCAAGAGTTTGAGGTATCCAAAATAGATGTTTTAGTGCGATTTCAAATAGTGAAACTTTATTGATTACGAAAACTTCAAAACGTTGAAATCGGCTAGACGTTGGGATAGCATTTAAGTATAAGGGCGACAGACCAAAGCTGAAAGTTTAGTGCCATCGAGATATTTGTTATCACCTAATATCTAATCGCCATTCGTCGCTGGTGAGCCGATTGGCGGCGTGCAATACGACCAGCTTTATGTGTTTCTTTGTTTGAGATGGACAAAAACGTTCGCACAAAAAGAAACAATACAACACGAGACTCGTTTGATTCGCGTTCAGTTTTCTCATTATTCACCCGTTTTAGAGCCGGTTATTAAAAATTTTATATCGAGACACAGACTTCTAATAATACTGTGCACTTTCTATTGTTGTTTGAGTCGCTTTGAAGCGCTGTGCCCAGCGCCTCTGACATTACTTTGAATCATTTTTACGGAATCCTTCAATGTGGCAGTGAAATAAACGATCCGGGTATATTCAAACGTCACAAAAGTTAAGTAGTCCTTGATATGGCATCTTTTGTAACTGGACTTCAAAAAGCTAACGGTAAATGGTAGGTGGTCTTCACTATTCAAGGATATGGACAGTCGTTATGGTTGGGTTCTATGGGTTATGTATATCCATCCACTCACTGATCTTTAGATGAAACTGGCCACCGTAGGCCCCTAAAAAGATGGACGTCGACGTAATCACCGCGCTAGGCTACGTGTATTAGTGACCGCAGTAGACGAATTTCTAGGAAAAAGCGGGCCCATTTTTTGAATTTAACCGGGTCCTACGGCATTGCCGAAAAAATAGTGACTGGTATTATTCTAACATATGTATATGTGTAACTGGAATTGTCCCCTCTAGCGCTATCAGGCACTGCAGTCCACAATGCGGCGGAGCGATGCAGTGAACAGTGGACCTGTGGATAAATATCTCTGTTTGACGAGTCTTCTAATAATAACTACAAGGACTAACACTCTCTCTAGCATATTCTCTTAAATATGGACACACAGTGTACAAAACCAAAAATGTTTAATCAAAATAAATTCTTTATCGAGTTATTTTTTAACATCAAGAAATTAGCTACCACCGCTTCGTGTGGTGTTTCGTTTTTGACGAAGAAACGGCGAATGATGTTTCTTAACACACGTGTCTGTTATTTAAATTTGTCTTTGACAAATAAGAATTTTAAGTATTGAAACAAGTGACGCTGGTACTATTTCAGACCACACTTGCTTAAAGTTATTATTTATTTTATAATACGCTTTTCATACACCGTGCTTAGTAACCTGTTACATTTTTTCAGAGATATTTGCTGGTTTTCAGTTGCCAGTTCAGTAGTCAAATTTGGCTATCGCACACATTGTTAATAGATATTACACGACGATAACAGCTAATGCTGTCTTACTGTTCATAAACTGTAACCATAATAACAGCATCTGGCCCTTACCTTTAAAAAAATGCTAAAATGCTTTCTACACTTGTAGTCTCAGTATAAGATCCCATGTGACAAAGGGCTCATGTACAAGCACAAAGACAAGTACTCACTAGAACACCCAGACCCCGAAATTATATCATTTTGATATCATGTAGATTTCGATTATCATGCCACGTGCGTATTCAAATTCATGAGATTTACGCGTAAAGTCAGACCCAGAACATACAAACACGCACACGAACGCCCAGAATTAATATAAAATTTCATCTAGATTTCAGCCTGACCCGGCATCGATCCTGAAACCATCTATAAAACCGGTACGGTGATGGCATTGCAACGTGAACCGTAACATTTAAAAACCTTGATTTTCTTTTTTGAGTAATATAATCTTTTGATTGGTTTCTTCAGAGCAAAACCAACGTTTGAGCATTACCGTGTAATCTTGTTATGGATACGATTACGTGTTTCCGTTACCGACCTAACTGACTTCAAGTTCATATTTCCGGAAGGGATTATAAATAACTGGTTTCTGCTGACTACGTTTACTTGTACTAAGTAATATTAATTTAGGACATTGATTTGTATGTTAGGGAATTTATGAGCCGTACCCATTTAAATTTAAGAAAATTATTTTGTTAAATATATCTTAAATAATTTTTATTCTACGTAGCTGTAAGATCATAACTAAATAGTTCCTTAAAATTATTTTTCCATCGCTATATCATTTTCTTAATTATTACCTAATAAGTATTATTAATTATTACCTAAATTTACAAGAGGGCTTCGAAGATTGCTAGATTTTATAAACAAAATGCAGCTTAGTCACTAGTTTTCAATGAATAAGGAATGCTATTATTATTATAGTAATTAATTATAATAGTGTAAGACACGCACTGCTTGATACTATCACAAATAAACATAACATATAAAACAGGATGAAATCATTAATATCCTACTTCCTGACTAGTCTGATTATAAACGGATAGCGATAAGCGATTGACAAACTAAAACAAACTCAATAAAATGTCTAATGCAAATAGAAAATATGATGTGGCTGAAGTAATTAATATAAAAATATTAAACTTAACGTTTTAAGCTGCTAATTTTTGCAGTGATAGCTGCGTGGTTAATATTGCGGCTGCTCACGTTGGGTGTTCGGGGTTCGAATCCCGCACGCTCTTCTAATTATTCGAAGTTACCGTGTTCGAAATTAATTATCACTTAATTTAACGAAGCGCCACACCTATTTTTGCGTTACAAGAGTAGTATTAGAGGCAGCTGTGTTTTAGTTATGAGGGTGTGGTAAGGAAGAGGGATTTACATGAGGTGTTCCAATTTAGTCCTTATGGCTAGCAATGCGGCCGACTTCGAGCCGACTTCAGTTCTATTTAGTGTTGATTACAGGTGTCTATGAGTGGCATTGAACGTATAGCATCAGATGGACTGTATGCTCATTTGTCACTTTTATGCAAAAAGAAATTCTAACCAATCTAACGCGTTAAAGAACAGTAAAAAATTTGGTGACAATAAATTTACGTTAAATGCTAATTCACCAGGATTTTGTGAAGTACGATCTTATTGGTGAGTAATTTTGCCAAATCGAATCGCCACTACGATACCTTAACCGGTTACCGCTGTGAGAGGCATATTATGTATCTTCATTTTATTTGAAAATAAATCAAATTTTGTAGAATAAAAAAATAAAAAAATACCGACTATATTATTGTGTCTATGTCACGTATTATGTCATGTCCACCATACATATATACATAACCATTATGTTTACCGTGAATCTCAATCACCTATATTTTAGCAATAATACAATATGTAATAATTTTTGTTTTAGACACACACTTAAATATTGGTAATTTATGTTCAAAGTATCTTTGCAATCTTAATTCAAGTTATTCTTCAAGTTTATTATTCAAGTTTAGCTAAAGTTGTCTTTCATGTGAAGATTTGTAATTTTTTAAGATAAAAGAAATCTTAAAACCGAAACCGAAACAAATTCTCGTATAATTTCCTCGCATCGCATCGCTCGCCAGCCGCTGGCGGTCGAGCAACGCCTGGCATATGGTATTTACGTTATGGATGCCTGAACAAAGCGAACCCAATCCTTGTATCATATTTTTACGCGCGCTGTTAATAACCTCATTTTACTCGATATCGGGGCGCAAATAATCAATTTCAAGATAAACAAACATGGAGTATCGAAACACATCTGCTTTAAGGAACTTATTCAGGCACGGTTCTTCGAACGCTTGTTTATATTAGGGACTATTACGATGACTGATGATGTAGTTCAGAATTGGTTGAACTTCCGTATAATTGGCGATGATTAATCATTAGAAGATCTTATTGCTGACGTATTGGCGTATTCGTAAACTGTCGACGATTGTAGTGAGTTAGCGACCCTTCAGAAGGTGTAATAAAGACGAAAACAAACACCAAGATTGGTTTCAAAGGTAAGTTAAAGAATCCAAGGGTAACTTATCGGTTTCATGGTTTTAGGTCCTCTTAAAGATCAATACATTAACACTTGTTATGACCATGCTGACCACCTGATGTTAAGTGGTTACTGCAACCCATACACACCCACATCTAACCTCAAACAGAATGAAAAGATTCATAAAAGTTGCAAAAAGAGCTCTACTTCAAAGTCGACGATGCATTGGCGACTGCTATGGTGTTGCAAATGTCCATAGGCGACGGTGACCACTTTCCATCAGGTGGGCCGTCTGCCTTATCGCTAAGTTAAGAGATAAAAAAAACCTATCTGAGATTGTACGTAGGTGAGTTAGTACTACACTACACTACTGTCCTAATCCGGATCTCCACTCAGGGTGATAATTATGATGACTAGTCCAGGATGACTATGGCTTTGACTACCGCGTTGGGCAAATCCGAATTCATAGACTTCAAGTACCTCTTAGAACTATTATGGAGAACTGGACATAAAGGTTTCCTCACGACGTTTTTCTTCACTGTTAATGTCTTATACGTGGATAACTCCCGAGATATCAGAGATGAGATTTGAAACCCGGACCGCAAGCCTGAATGGCTGGAATTTTATCGAAGTCCTAAAATAGTGTTCCAAATGTGCTACTTTTGGCACAACAGATTAATGGAATTAACACGTAACTGTACTAAAGTAAAATTTATGTTTTGTTTTACATTTATTCAACAATCGCCTTCACGGTACTTTGGATACATACAATTTGATATGCTAGGGAGAAGACAACACTCATTAAGTTCCACAAAAAATTGGCATTTTGTCTCTCCTGTCCAAGGAACCCAAGCGACCCAAGGGGAATCCTTTTGTTTTCCCCGAGGGACACATCGGGTTAGACAGCGTACCAAGCGAATTTTACCACAAACTTATCACTGATTCGTCCGATACTTCTATATTTACGCACGTGCTATAACCAGTACATCAATTAATACGAGAAGATGAGGGTGTACAAAGCTTTGTAAAGCAAGTTTAAGGCCAAGGCTTAGCAGAAGAAACATACATAATAGTGTAATTGGATTACGACTCAAGACGACAATGACAAGGTTACTACGTAATACAAGGAACAGTGGTAAGCCGATCGCCATTGATAAGCTTGTTGCCAAGAAGTCGGTAAATCATGGTATAAGACGCCTCTCTATGGATTCTGATTCTACACGTAACTGACACGTGCTATTGTTTATATGAATGACATTAAAAAGAGATATATGATACATGTAATCTAAGACAAATGTTGCCACTTTTTTTTATTTATTTATTGGATTGCCAGTTTGCAATCGCACCGTGCATCCTACAATTCCTTATGATTAATCACTAAATTACTTATTAATTTATAAGTATTTAGTGATTGAATACATTGTACAATGATACATTGTATTATGACATCACTTAAATTAATCACTTGGATATATAACTCACAAATGAGTATAATTAAAAAAATATGAAATTGAAATCCAAATGAAAACCTGTGTTAGGAAAAATTTAAATCACATTTTTTAGTAACGATATATCTTGTATCGGTATTTCGGGAACTTTTAATGATTATATATAATGTATATAATTAACGTAATATTTTATTTCTATCTTAATTATGAATACTACGTGCAAATTTTACAAAAATGTTGACGAAACAATCACCTTAATTATTTTTATTGAATTGTATTTGAGACATGACCAGTCACGTAAGAACATGCTTTACAGAAGATCCACAAATAAGATGCAGCTTACATGTAGCTGCCAATGACAGGGCAACCTTCAAACGGACACAACACAGATAAGATGGAGCGATGATTTAGGCAATGATTTCTGTCAACCGTGCAAAAGATGTTTTGTGTATTCTAACTATAGACACGCGTGAAAGCAAACAAACCGTATCTGACAGCTTATGACGGATCTGGCATCGGACAATCGTCAGATCGCGTGCCAAGTGCCAAATGCGTGCGTACAGATCGATGATCCGGACGATACATCAGGATACAACGAATTGTATTGATCGAATTGGATTTACCAAGAAGCCGTAAAGCAACAGGTCAGAGGAGCTTAAAGGATATGGAGTTATAAGAAATAGAAAATGGAACAAAATAACTAATGCCTTACCAGACGGCCTGGTATGGATAATTAGACCAAAATGATGGACTCATAAAGTTCAGAAGACGAATATTATTTATTAAAAATAAGAGATTGTGATATAACAATTGAAGATTTTTAGAGTATAAATACACCAAATGTGTAGGTGGAACTTTAATTCGTCCGGGGAGGCAACGCCGCCTTTATAATCCGCCATGAAGCAGTCTTTGTGTTTCGGTTGGGGAGGTGTGGTTGTGCTTGCAAACGAGGCGACCATCTTATTTCTCGAGAGACGTACGTAGATAGTACGACTTCAGATAGGGCTTCAGTTCTGTTTGAGGTTAAATGTGGGAGTCCGTGAACGGCTGTCCGAACCCATCACTCAACATATGGCTTGGCAACAACACAGGTGGCTTGCACGCTCATTTGCTACTAGCATAGAATCATCCTAAGATACATTAAAATATTACTTCTAAAGAGCTAACCCCTTCATATCTATCACGTCCAATTATTGGCACCAAATGGAAAGCTGCACATCATCCAGAGTTGCTCCATCGACTACTTCAGTCGAGCACTCAGGCGATAAGGAAGGCGAGCTCAGAATCGATCCATTTGCGATACAGTCAATGATGTATAACGCGGGATCGCCCTGGTGCTGCGGATCGGCGTACGAGTTCCGTTCGAAAATAGCGCGCAAGTGGGTTAATACCCGTCACTTTTTGCCACGCACCAGACGATAGTAAAATGCTTTGTGTGTTGAACCGAGATAGGAAACGGGCTCGCTCTTGTATCAGAAGCCCCTATAAGGAACGTGTCTGGAGCTAATTTTGGAAGAGGGAAAGTGGGCAGAGAAGTTTATGAAAAGGATTGCTTTATTGTATTCGGATAAGAATGTTTTATTTGGAGTTGTGTTTAAAAAAGCCCAAAGTCGTTTTAACTTTGAAATGTTTTTTCTATGTAAATATAAGTAATAAAACTATCTTTAGATAAGTCAATTTCATCAACAAATATTTCCGCCCACTGTTGGGCACAGGACGCATTTCAGAATGTAAAGAATGAAGCCATTGTCCACAATGCTGGTAAAGTGTGGATTGATAGACTTCATACATCTTTGAGAACTTTACGGAGTACTTTCAGGAATGCAAGTTTTCCCGATTTTTTTCCTTTACCGTTAAACCAAGTGATAATTTAATCTTAGTACACACATAACTTAGTAAAATCAAAGGTGCGTGTCGGATTTGAACTCCCACACCATAAGGAGCAGGAATCCCACCACCAGGCCATAACCGCTCCAGTCCATATAATAATCAGAATTTACAACACAAGGAATGATAAAAAGTCGCGTATAAATAAAAAGAACAACCACCAGAATACAAACCGTTTATGAATCAACAAGATGCAAAACAGACTATAAAGATCTCGAAAACGAATTCTGCCAAAGATAAGCAAGCAGCCAATGAGGAAGAGACGGTTTAATAAATGTTCTCCATTCCGACCTTAAGACCTTCGGTTGGATCATTTGCCACTTAATAGTATATTAAACAGTAATAGCCTAACAGTTTACCCAATAAATCTCGTATTGACTGAAATCAGTACGTCTGGGTTATGTTTGAATCTGAGTGCGGTACATACTAGAGTGTATTTTTGCGAACCACTAAACGTTGT
>DWKL01001898.1:0-13650 GCA_018249415.1 Phareas burnsi | reverse complement strand
TATTCGATTTTCAAATCGACAGCTGCTTCCGGTCAGCGGTAGTGTCCGAACGAGCGGCCAGTGTTGCTAGTGTTAGACCCGTTTGAGGTAGGTACTACGTATTCTACGGCTTACAAAGTTTATTAGATAGTGCTTGTTAATTAATAAAAGAATAATAATAATAATAAATAAAAAATACACAAATATCGGAACTCTGTATCAGAGCCCGCTCGCGCCGATGTGCGAGCGTACGGTACGGAATCTCTCTTATTTCTATACATACGTCTGTGTTTAATGATTGTAAAACAAAGTTTGCAACTTGTGTTAATCGCCTTCGAATGAATTGGTTTGTTTTTGTATAGAGGTGTCGCGTTAAATGGACGAGTGCGGGATGCGAGGTGCGGCGTGCGGTCGTACTAGTTGAAATGCTTTATTATAAACATATTTTAACATCGCACATTATAATAAATTAATCGAAATTGATTGTGTTGTTTTATTAGAAATTACGCCACCATCGACCCATGATTGTCCCACTGGGTCCACGGGTTTAAGACAAGTGAAAAAAATTTAATACCCACTCATCTCCAAGAATTAGAGATGCGTGCGGGGTTCGAATCCCTCGTTGGAAACTGGAATATTACCCCCAGGTGATGTCTGATTGAAATATACATTTACATAATTGTGTAAATAAAAATGGATACGTGTATGTCATGCGTCGCTACCGTTGAGGACGAAGTTAACGCACATGCCTGCTATATTACACCTTTGAAACCAGAACACACTCGCGTATACTATTACAACACAGCGGAAATAGACGCGGCGATAGTGCCGCCATTCGACTCAAAGATCAACTTATTATCAGAATTTACTTTATTTATTTTAAGAACATTTACTTTGAATACCAGGAATGTTACATGCAAAATATTTCGTAAAATCTTATTAAACTTATTTATCGTGTGTAACTGATTATTATTATCTTTTTCTAATACTCTTGAGGTTAAGATGGTCACCTCGCTGTAAGTGTGCGGCAACCGCACGGCTACAACCGAAACCAAAACTACTTCACGGCGGATTGTGAGGGCAGCGCTCGCACTTCCCCGGACGAACTATAAGTTTTAGAATTTCGAATTACTTTTTACTGCAATGTATGATTGATCGGATAAAGTGTCATTTTGCCTTGGGGTACTATTATTTATATAAAATGAAGTTTAGTTCACTTTAGTAGCGAACAGGGCAGGTGTGGCGGCCGCACGGCTGCCGCGCCAATTGTAACCTTATTTTGCAAATGAATGGATTAATTTGACAGGCAAGTAAAAAAAACATGTAATTAGATTCAAGGTTTTATTTTAGAACTTTATAGGAGTTTGTACTAGAATCTTTGAAATGCAATTAAAAAAATACTTACTGACTAATAATAGGGAAGACAACACAATATCAATGGGGTATTACTTTGTTACAGGAATTTATTTCAGATTTTTCTTAGACTTAAATAAAACTTAAAAGCTAAAGCGTATGAACTAATTTAAACTCCACACACTGACCTAAAATGACAGTTTTCACGACGATGATAGTATTTCATTTTGTCTTCGAGCCAGTCCACTTGAGGCAATGCAATAGCAATGTATTTAAACAAAACGAACTTGGAAGTTCAATGGATTTGATCTTAGCTGCAGACTACAAATGCACAAAAAGAATAAAATTAAGTATTTCACTACCAACTGACCGTAATATATTTAGTGCATTTGTAATATATTAGCTAAAGCGATACAGATAATCAATTTTACTTTCAAAAGTGTCATAATTTATGTACCAAATCCTAGTGTAATGAAATTAACCAGTACAAAGGTTTTGTTAAAATACAATGCTATATTGTACCGCCTCAAGTTGATTGGCTCCGAGGTAAAGGGAAATATTTATAAAAATTATAAGAAAAAATATAATTTGATGAATAATAATAATGAATGCATGAAATGAATAAATAAATGACATCGAATAAGCAGTCGAATAAAATACTTAACGTATCACAGAACAATACAATTTTATATACAAGATAATAAGTTACGTCGAGCCAAATTCGTAAAACATTCACTCTTCCCGACTATGTTGTAGGTCCCTACAATCAAACAGTTGGCGATCGGCGATTTATGAACAATTTTAGGTGGGTTAGTATAATATGAATTAACAATTTTATTGGATAAAATGAAATAATGGGAAATCTACGAGACTGACAAATATTATTAAATAAATGTAACTTCTCGATGCTATATATTTTAGTATTTTTAACGGCTTCAGATTGTGCGAATAATCGATTTTACAATAGATTACTGTGCGTTAAAAGTGTAAAAATAAAAAGGGACTTAAAATTCATTATCCTACGTCAAAGTCATTGCAGCGTACATGTCAATTGAAATACGGCTAATTGTTTTATTATTTACAGATAGTAAACAACAATGTTATGCCTGCCAGCAGACATTTTGATTATTTACATAATATATCATATACATGGACAAATACATACAATATAAACAATAAATAATAGCTATCTATATTTCCGTACAATCGTACAGAATACAATTTGAGGCGAAGGTAATTTTGTATTCACTGAATTTAACCCTGCACACGCCACCGGGTCCTCTCAATTTGTATGCTTTTTGTATCTTATATACATCGCCGGGGTATTGAAAACATTTTGCATTGAAAGAAACAAACGATATAGCTTGATGATCGACTTCGGTTTTTACGAACGAGGTGGGAACTTGATCGCTGAAAAAACACTAATTTTATTCAGATTTTTAAGTTACGATTACTACATAAAAACTTCCATACGCACTACCTTACTAGAATAAGCCAGTGCTGGCTTGACCGCGCGCGGACCCGTAGCAAATTCTATCGAGGCGCCCTTGTTTTGCTATTGGTTCTTCTTAAGTTTCAAGTGGTATAAAAACTCGCTATGCATTAAGTTCGTTTGCCATCCGCAGGTTATCATTTTGTTGGTGTTTAATAGTACAGTAGATCACTGTTGATCCGCTGGGCGCTGGTGGGTACGAAAAGTCGGAGGTTATTTTGCTCTGACAATTTAGAATTTTGCCTTGCTCAGGCGGGCCTTTAGTAATTGCTACTCTTCCTACGTGGTAAACCCGGCACTGGAATAAGCCAGTCGCTACTAAACACGAAGTGCGAAAACGCTGCATAAATTCCAACAAATAAACGGTTACCAGGCTACACGCTTTACAAATGGCAATGTTCCAAAAAGCGATTCTAACATAGCACTTGCCGACGTGAGACTTTCAACTTCCTACTATCAATCCACCACCCTTGTATCGTCCTTCCGTGGTTCAATTTACACTTTTGGTTTGGGTTATGGAGCCAATGGCGGATTTACACATTTCCCAAGTGGGCTGTTAAATTTTTGCTGCTTTTCTCTACAATTGTCAGTTATTAGATTATTTTTATGATCCAAAAATTTGGTTGAAATTGCACAAGAAATAAGTTTTGGGTATATATTTTGTAAGTACTAAAAATTTTGGGTATGTTTCTCTAGAAAAGAAACGATCCTCAAATTTGCCGCCTCTAAAAGTCCCGCCTTAGCCTGCTGGTCAACCCGTCATTGCGTGAGGCTGTTCAAAGACAACAATTAGAACTTTTCTTCAAGCCCGAGGAAGGTAACATTGACAACCATAGTGATTTTACGTATTTTGCCACACTCACCATTTAATGGCTCATTTACCAGGCTGCTGACAGTTCTATATACAAAAATAATTGTCTGAATAAGTACATAATTGATTTCAACATCTTAATATAATACAACGCTGGATAACAATTACACTTCTATATAAATAAAAGTCAACAATTTAAAAGCGATTTTTTTTCTCACAATTTAAATAATGCTACATTATAAAAGTCAATAACTAGGCAATAAAAAAATTCACTCTTAATTTTATATTCAGGTGTCTCATTCATATCGGAGGACGTATTGATGGTACACACTCTGTATAAAAAGTAATTATTTCAACTTTCGCAAGTCATATTCTTCTATTTATGATTACTTGATAAGTATTGAAGGCCACTGGCGCATATGAACTATAGCCCATGGAGACACAAATGCCTTTGGCATCTTATCAATCATACACATATTCCAAAACCAGTTTTTGGATACTAAGTACCATTGGCGTAGTTAAAGAGTTACCCTGGAGGCAACTGCTAAGCCACTGTTTTAATTTCGTTAACTTGTCTAGAAATGTAGCGATTTCAATAATGTCTTGTAAACGGGGACTTTCGGAGTTGACAAAATAATTATACAGGGAATAGTATTGAATCCTATTTTCCAGGTAAAAATAAGTATTTCTTCAATACTATCGATTTTTCTAGGGAAGGAAATGAGATTTGTAGGGTGGGCAGCCCACCCTTGCCCCCGCTACTATCCCCATGCTAAATGCACAAATACAATAGAGTAAAGGAGCCGGTCCTACCTGGCGCCGGTGTGTACACATTATGCACTTCATGTAAACGTCAGACTGACAATGTGAATAATTCTATAGACTATTTGGGATGTCAAAAGTTGAATGTCAATGAAGCCGTAAAACTTTACTTTTACAATAGAAAATGTTCTTCTAACGTCGTACCTAGTGCTTATAGAATACAACACAATGCAATTATTCTTTTGTTGTACACCAAAAATTAACATAGTACACTCATAGTGAAAAAAAATATTATTCACATTCCCAAGCACCGCACTGCGGGTAGGACTGTTCTTATGGAAGAACTTACTTCTTTAAATATTAATTGTCTAAGCACCTCACATGTAGCAAGGTATAGTTGGAGTGTCAGAGGAACTCTTCAGGGTCGTCTAGCTCACCGGTGAGGATGTGAGGTTCTCCAATGGCCGGCACCATGTGGCTGAACTCGCTGGTGGCCCAAAGGTACAGGTTCAGGGTGCGCTCCGTACATTGTGCTATGAATCTAGAAGAGGAGAGTAAATTTAAATATTAGGTCACGACATCATCGGATTACTGTCCCACTACTGGGCACCTCTCTCCTCTTGGAATGAGAAGGCTTAAACCATGGTCTGCCACACTGATTGACAATGGATTGGTAGTTTTAACAGACCTTCGAAAACTTTACTAAGAACTCTTAGATGTATAGATTTCTTCACAATGTTTTTCTTTACTGTTAAAGCTAAAGATCATTAATTTCAATTTCAAAAGCACAATTTTAATAATTTTAACATTGCAAAATAAAATTAAAATCTTTCAAAGATCTGAGTCTCCAAATAGTTCAAACCCATATTATTTTTTTTGGTAGCCAACAAGCATGCTGTTCATCTGATGGTAAGTGATTGCTATCCATGATATCCATGTTATCAACCCCAAACAGGATTGAAGTCTTATCTGAGGTCAACCTCAGATAAGTCTCCACTTGCTGACAAATAGAAACGCTATGATGAAGTGTATCTTCCTTACTACATCCTTCAAACTTATTTTTTATGTGAGAAGAATGGCAAACAGATCTGGTCCTATCTGAAGTCAGGTGTAGATATGTTACTACTCCTGAGGACAAAGATGGTTGCCTCGCTGTAAGTGTGCACAACAAACACTTCTTCAACCGAACACAAGATTTACTTCACAACGGATTATTAGGGTGGCAGTGGTACCGCCGGAGATGAACTATAATTCTAGCACTAATATACCATAGTTGTGCCACAAAGTATTTACCTTTACAATTAAACTTACCTAACAAATGGTCTAACATCGCCCTCATTGGCTGCTTGTAAGTGCTGGTAATACATGTGCCTGTGCTGCTTGGCTATTATCACAGGTGGGTAGCCGGCTTGCATCAGCAGTAAGTTCATTAGCAGACGAGATGTCCGTCCATTGCCATCGATGAAAGGGTGAATATGGACCAACTTATAGTGAGCTAGGGCTGCATATCTATAAACATTATATAAGATCTTCTTACCATTTCAATATTTTAGCTAATAATCATTTTAAAATACATCTCTGTAACATAAAGTTTCATAAAATAGTTCTTATTTCTTATATTATTGTAATTGTTTCGAAGCAATAGTGTAAAAAATTTAAATGACAATCTTAAAAAAAAAAGTGTAAAACCTCCCATTAGATTCTACAAATTATCATGAAACTACTATTCATATGAAATAAATAAGATAAACTTTATATGGGTGTATTTACGGTATAATCAGTAAAGGTAGGGAGTATGTCTGCCTGTTCATTAGTTTCCTTTAAACAAAAATAAACTCTGACACTCAGTTCTGTACTATAATTTATGATAAAATTTACCATCTCGGGAGACTTTTCATCAAATCTTGGTATCATAAATAATATCATTATTTTAATATATAAATATAATGCTATAAAAACCCCCATTTGTTGTATAAAAGTAGAAATTATAAAGAAGTACTCAAGACTTTACTAATGAAACCATTAATTATATAAAATAATGTTGACCAGTCAATGAGTTTTTATTCACCATTGAATATAAATAAAATTTAACCATTTAACGCTTTGACTGCAACGGCTAATATACGAAACAATGCACCCGTGCAGCGCGCAACACAATAGGCGATTTTTACTATGCGTTTTCTAATTTATTTCTAATGTGAGAAATTTCTATCATTACCTTACAGGATGCAAGTCCAATGCATCATCTGAATTTAACCATTCCAAGAACTGTGACATTAGTTTCTGTATCTCCGTAGGTCCTGGTGGTATATGACCTCCCACGTACACCTGAGTTCTGCGGAATTGACCACCCTCAACTGGATCCACATGTCCCAACACCCTCTTGTGTATTTCCAGAATATCCCCCATTGTGATATCTCGTAATCTATATAACAATGTTGAATTTATATACTTCATTGCCGCATCTAGGCCTAAAATCTCATTGTGCTCATCTATACTCTTGCCAGATACTGCTATTCTAGTTTCTAATATACTTCTAGTTTGCTGTAGGGTCATAGTATTTCCCTCTATCCCAACTGTGTGGTAAATGTGCTGGAAGTAAGCTTCTTTCTTTGCTCTTCGTAATGCAGAGTTATTCTCTGGTATAGATGACAATGCATCTCGTTTCTCATCTATCTTTCTTAACATCTCCCTGTCCAAGTTCTCTACAATGCTGGCTGTTCTCTGCCTGTTCATTAAAGCACCCCTGTGCTCCGGATAATTGGTTAATGCAAGTGTGTATAGCTGGTCTGCTTTTACTACATCTTTCTTGGTATCCTCTATAAATTCGCCATAATGATTTAAGATATCGGCGTGTTTAGGTGAGAGTGCAAAGGCATGTTGAAATAATTTTAACGCCTTATCAGTCTTACCGACTTTCCTCATCTCTAATGCAGCGTTTAGTGACACCACCGCTTCGGAATCGCCAGCCCTGTCGTGTCGTTTCGGCAACTGCACTGGCGTGTCGTCTACCACTGGCTCGAGGTAGTTTCCGTACAGACCAGCTGGTATCGGTGAAAATGGCTTCGAATATCTCACTTCGTAACTTAACAGCTTGTGTAGTGATACCACAACCGCAAACGTGCACACAACACTCGACAATATCAACACTGTTTTGCATCTCTCCAGAATCATTTTAGCTTCAAACTGCTTACGGAAACTAGACGTCATGGTTTCGGGTTGTTGCGATCTACCTATGAACAACATGATCGTTGCGATTGTTTTCACGCCCACTAACTGATAAAATCTTCGCGGAAGTTACAGTAAATAAATCAGATTTCATGTTGTATTGCAAAAATATTTGGAAACACTAATAACAGAAAAACACGTAAGGCCATCGTCGTATGACACATGACAGCCGTCACACAAATGACAGCACAGAAATGACAGCGGTAATCATCATTTACGTTACGTTTTAGGAATATGTAACATAATTAAAGTGTTGAGAAAAAGTTCACTTATTTCTCAAGATTAACATAGTTTGTTAAGAACATAATTTTATTAAAATTATACTTTTTTGACGCGTTTGGGAAAAATGATAATAGTAATTTTTTACAATGAGTGCGCACATCGACGTCTAAAATCGACACCATGAAGTTGGCTAATTATGATATTTTTTTTTTTATAGTTCGAAGTTATTCAATATCTTAGTATACTCTATTCTGGTTTTATTTAATTGATTTAAAATGTTAGTCATTTTAAGTTATTATTCGTTTTGATGTTGTTCATTTATTAACTCTGTTCAAATTTATTTAAATGTCTAAAAACATTAAGTTGTGATTTACGCCAAATAACGTCTACTTACGGTGAATATTTTCATAATGCGAAATAAGTTGCGTAGATAGGTATATAATAAATATTTTGTGCCTTGACAATAAATCGCACAAACTATAGATACTTCTTTAAATAATAAGGAACACAAGACTGGTTGGAGCTAAAGCAATTAAAAATAGTAATGGGACAATAATGCAATTTGTCTGTGATCGTAATTATTTTCCTTTTTGTGTAATTTGTGTGCATCTCTATTAGGGTCAATTTGTATCCATAACCTAATCTAATCGACGATAGATTAGGTTAGGCTATGGATAAACTATATTTTAGTCCAAAGTTCAAGACTATCTATTGAGACAATCGTCAAAGGAAGGATATATAATGTAAAGATATAAAATTCAAGATAATAACCAGTCAAGAAGGTCATAAGTACGATAATGACCACCTTAGTTCCGTGCAAAGTGCAAAGCTTATTGTTCTAAAATATATAATTATTATGCCACATTTTTATGAAATGAAATTAGCACACTACTTCAAAAAGAGCTGTTAAAGAAATAAAAGACTTCAAAGCAGTAGCTATGTACTTGTGATCAGCTTTCGACAGAAACTCTTACATGTTTGAGGCTGATTATAGATGTTCCTAAACAGATCATATGTTTAACATAACGTAAGGTGAACTGAGACGTGGTCTTTTACTATAGGCCTTATCCTGAAGCTTAGAGTCGCTTGCGTGTTATGGACAGAACTAATCTCAGTATTTCGCTACGCGACAGAATTCTTCTTGGTGAAATCCGTATACGAACTAGTCTTCCCGACATAGATCTCAAAAATGGTAAGATGAAGTTGTAACAGGCTGGCCACATCACTCGTAGGACCGGTAACCTTTGGGAAACGTTCTAGAATGGCGACTACGTCAAGGCAATAGGAGCACAGGTCGCCTCCCCCCTCTCCCAAAAGGTGGGCTGATGACTTGAAGAAGAAAGCGGTAAACCATTCGATTTAGAAGGCATAAGACCAGTTAGCCTAAGTCTAGCAGTGGATCTTAAAAGGCTGAGGATGGATGAATGGATCGCATCCCTGTTTGCTACTAGGTACCGTTACAAATTAAAGGTGATCGATTAAATAATACTACGTTCTCATACTCTATATTCGTTTAATTCACCAAATACGTTCATCACGCTCTCGAATAAATAACAAAATCTTACACAGTAACACTCAGATCATCGATAATAAATTTCTATTGATTAATATTAAATACCAATACACTCACTTACATTTAAAGTACACTATGATATGGATTTAGAATAAACGAACTTAAAGTGCAAGCTAGAACAAGAGCATCTTTCTAGACCTTTGCTGTAAGAGCCATTTCATAATGCAGTAAGCACATTGAACAACGAAAGAATACTGTTCCACCAATATGTTTCTAGAGCAGTGCTGGATAGAGCATTCGATCGTTTAATCTAAATCCACTCTGAGACATACACAACTAACATGTAATTATAATGTTTTTCATCTCGTACGCCGCCGGCCGCAGTGGCGAAGCTGCTTGAACGCATGCCACTAATTGAGTGCGATCATTTAAAATCATTACATGTTAAGCTTCGTTTCCATCCAGACGCATTACGCGAATAATACTGCGATTTTACGACCACACTCCGTTTATTAATGACTAGATCTTGCTGCACAAGAGCGCCTATAACAAGCCAGGGTCAAGTTATGAGCGATCTATAATATTTCATATGAAATCCAAATTGGTGCGGGGTCCAGAGAAAGGACGGTTAAATATAATTGAAGATATCAAGTGACAAAGCGCCATATTACTAATGTATTATTCTGAAACAATGTGTAATTTACAAACAGTATTGTATTTTTTCTAACGATATATTTTTTAAATGAAATGGAAGTGGTATTGATAGTAATATAAAAAAATGTTTAATAAAATTAAATTTTAAAAATATATAATATAGTGCCGTTATCACCTGCTGTCTTTAATAAGATAATAACGCCTTTACGATTTATATAAAATTAAATTTCATATTTTCATGAACATATTCCTTGTTAACACTTGACTCGACACTAATAAAGATGACTTCTATGTATGTAGTTCGTTGTTACACAGGATAAATGAATACACACCGAACGCGCTACAAAAAAGTTGCATGCCTCGTAAATTCCTGCATTCAGGGAGGGCTTTTACGATTATTACTCGACATTGCGGCGATTACATCTGTACAAACCTTAATCTACATTTAACACTATTTTATGGCAGTATCGCAGGAATTAGAGAGCAGTCAACTCGAGCTCAGTAGAATCAAGCAGCTTACAGATGGGATAGCTGCGGTCGCTGTTAATTTCACGACTTCTATAGGTTAATTGGCAAGAATACATTTATCGTAAACTACCACGAGAAAACAGTTACCTAAAGTTAATTAGCTTCAAAGTTCAAACATTTGCCTAACTTACTTTCAGACGTGATACATTTTCTATAAAATATTTTTAATTTACTCTACGACGTCAATAAGCCTTAATTGTTTTAAAATCTTATCTACCTACTTAATTTTGGAACGAAGTACATTTGTTTTTCTAGAAAACAATTCGTGCGACCAGCGCCTCGCAGACCATTTTTTTCCCCGACAAAATCTTTTCAAATTGCTCATTCACTATATGTTAATAAAAAAAAAATCTGTGAAATAAAGACTTCACAGCCTGATAATATAGTAAATATAATTGCATTACAGAAATGCACCTTTAACAATCTCGATCCACTTATTTTTCCTCTTCCATTATCGATTTAGACACTAAATTACATTAGAAGAAATTAAACAAGTTGTAATTATAGATTACAATTGCACACATACCGAGAAAGTTTAAGTTATATTACAGACAGAAAAATAAAGCCCGATGCTGGCGTTATAAAAATACAAAACATAAAAGTCAGTTCCAATAATTATGTAGGATATTTATTTAAAAAAAAACTATTTTACAGATTCGATAAATAGTCACTTGAGTTTCGGTCGACTTATTTAAAATTTGGCATTTACTTTTCAGTGTTACCAATGACCGGACTTTATTTTCCCGATTTGGCGTTCATTTTTCTCCACAATTTATAATTATTTATTGGCACATAGAGTCAACCAATATCATGGTGGAATAGAAGGAGCATCCGAGTGCAATCATGGTCCCCATGGCTATAGTTGAGTGGTACGTGCGGAAGGTCTTCAGGACGCGGAGGTAGCGGGGGCAGTGGGCCAGCTCACCGAGGACTAAGTGGCCGATCTGAAACAAACGGAGAGCCAGTTACATTATGAAACTATTTTACGGTTAGCGCACGATTTAATAGGTGATCGCAAAAAGTTAATTAGGTTAGCTGCCAGTTACAAGTAGTTGCAAGAGAGAGTTCCGAAACTTAATAAACCTCTTCCTAAAACAACTTCCTTTACAAAATTCAACATAAAACATTATATTATAATAGACAATATTTTTGTACTTATGATTACATACGACATTGAGGGGATTTTTTAGTTTTTCTTGTTTTGTTTCGCTCGTGTAACCTCTGTTTTCGTATTTATTTATGAAAATATACGGCACATTTTTGTATGGCATTTTTGTATGGCACTTCAAAGATGTGCGTTTTTTTTAAAGAAAAGTGAAACAGTGACCTAGTAGTTAACATTTCTCTCACGCCTCTCACGCTAGGAGTCCAGATTTTGATTCACGCACGAACCTCAAATTTTTATTATATTTGAAGTTATGTGCGTATTAGAAATTCATCATCATTTGCTTTAACGGGGAAGGAAAACATGGTGAGAAAACCTATACATCTGAGTATACCCATCCACACTTGGCCAGTGTGGTGGACTATGACCTAACCCTATTCATTCTGAGAGGAGACCCGTGTTCTTTAGTGGGACATTAATGTCGTTGATGATGATGATTGAAAGGTACACTGTACAACATAGTACAATTTTAACCTTACTAATTTGTGACATGATATTGTTGTGTATTACAGGACAAACCGTCACTCACCTCCTGTCCACCACCAGCGGCTTCCTCCATCTGAGTCTTCACGTGCTTGGCGCGGAGCATGGGCCGCACCAGCCACAACCGCACGTACGCTTCAATGCTGAATACGACTAACAGTAGCGCTAGCTGTGGACAAACAAAACTGGCTGTTATTCAGAGGTTTGATATAGTCTCGAAAAGTGGAAATTATTCATTATGTGCAGGACCGTGGTGAACAATGCTTCAAGACTCCCTAAATTGTTGGAATGGTCAAAATTGCTTTGGCATAGAGCGAAAGCATCATGGCATTATATATGTGTGCAGTTTTATTTTATCATTTAGTATTTTATTTGTTCCAATAATAACTAAGTTATTAATATACTTTTGTATGTAATAGGTCAATCATTTATTTATATCGTTTTCTTAAGCTTTATGTGTTACATCCGGTAAAAATATGTTGAAGTTTAAGTAGATTAAAATAATTGTATAAAGGAAATTACTCATTCGTCGATTAAAATGACTAAATATAATTCTCGGGAATGTTTGTTCAAATGGTGATATAAAATTAATGATTTATTGATTTTAGTGAAAGCTTTAAAGCTTATCTAGTGTGTCAAAATAACAAAAGGAAATGATAAAACATGTTACAAACTTTAGGTTTTTAAATGTAAAACATGAAATAAAAGTTAACTTACAAAGTAAATACTTATAGTATTTTTTATTCATCTGTGTTAAAACTTGACTTGATTGAATTTCCCAGAAGTTCAATATCAAAATATAACTTACTTTTGTTTTTTTAATCTGTGATATTTCGCTCAATACTCCTTAAAGTGTATAAGAGAGGTGGGGTAAAATATTTTATTTTATCTACAGATATACACTCGAGTATCCAATAGTGCATAGAATAACCGATCCTCTCAGAATGAGAAGAGTTAGGCCATGGTCCATTCTGAGAGGAGACCCGAGCCCAGTAGTGGGACATTAAAGAGTTGATGATGATGATGATGATCCAATAGAACAATGACGTAATTATCAAAAGTTGATATTCGTATGTGTATATTGTTGGTTGGTTGGTTGTAAGGTTTTGTTGTGGAAGAAATCATACAAAATTGATTTTACAGTACTTTTTGATATTTTGATTATTTTGATATATATTAGTTGTATGATTAAAAAGAAATTGATATTTGCAATACCAGATATTTAAAAAGATTCTCTTAAAAGAATTCAAAATGATGTTGTTGTGTAGAATGAGCAATATGTTTACAATTTGTACGCTAAATATTTTTATAATGTGAACTGATGTGAAATATTTCCTGTTCCTTGTTTTTTCTTCCTTTATAAGTGAAGCTTGAACTTGGACTGCCTCGAATGAAATCCGTAAGATAAAATTACTGAGATAGAACGTTTAAGGATTATCTTCATTGAATCACACGATATT
>DWKL01001897.1:0-13653 GCA_018249415.1 Phareas burnsi | reverse complement strand
GTCTACCTAGTAGCATTAATATACTTAGTAATAATACTGTGATAAATTAGCGGTAAGATTCCGGTTTCTTACGCTAGGGAAGGGATACAATCCGGCGCTCACCTTTGATTTTAATAATCCTAGAAATTATCATTTGTTTTCGCGGTGAAGAAAAACATCATGAGGACACCTACACATCTAGGAGATCTTTGTAAATTGTCTGCCTTATAACAGCATTGATAAACACTGTGTTCAGGTTTGAAGGGTGTGGTAAGGGAAAAATATTAACAGGCGACGTTCTAATATAATCCTCAGATGTCGCAAACCTGTGGCTGACTTCAGGTGGGACTTCAATCTTAATCCTAGGAGTTTGTTACAGATATCTACGGCCGGTTGTGACTTCTTACCATTATTTGATAGACTGCATGCTCGTTTGTTACTTTTATATCATAGAAAACACGTTCCAACTTAGTCTTCAAGAGTAGTAATGCATCTGTGGTCGACCTCGAACACGACTTCAATCCAATGGTTTACAACATCTTTGGACAGCAATAACCTCTTACTATCAGATGGACGGAGCGTTCATTTGCTATTCTTCAAACATAAAAAGAAACATAAGGTGCATTGTATGCTCGTTTGTTCCTTCTATGTTATAAAAGAACTATAAATTTCCTCTCGATTCTCCTTCCCGCTCCCTAACAATAAATGTCGTTCCGCTATTCGTTGCCAGTTTTTGCCAGATACGGATCGAGTTTTGGCTACGCGGTTACGTTTGAGCTTTTTACACATCTCACGGTATCACATTGTACCAAAAACGGAAAAATCTCGCACAAAAGACCCTTTTGGTACAAATGAACAGGATACAGATCATTTATCACGTCTGGGAACAATACATCGCGTTTGATATAAAGTTTACGCCTTTGCGGGGGGAATTTTTAAATCAACAAGCGGATTTAATTTTTCATGGTCACTGTTTTTGTTTTATGAAGCTGGAGATTTTTTATATAGCATAGAAAAAGCAAGTGAGCAACAAGTCCACTTGATGGTAAGTAGTTACTGCCGCCCATAATCATCTATAATCGATATATGGTAGAACTTAGTTCGTTAGGAGAGCCACCACTGCCACTCTCAGCATCTGCCGTGAGGCTATACTTGTTTCAGTTGGAGAGATGTGGTTATCAGATACACGTACAAGCGAGGCAACTATCTTAGTCCTTATAAGTAGTGACGCATCTACGTGCGACCTAAGATAGAGCTTCAATCCTGTTTGAGGTTAGATGTGAGTGTCCATAGGCTGCGCTGAACACTTAACATCAGATGGCCTGCACGCTTGTTTGCTCGCTCGATTGCTCGCTCGCCACGCGCGATGCCCACACCTTACCTCAAATAAGATTATACTCCTAATTGAGAGCACGTAGTTGCATTACTACTTTTGAGGACTAAGATGGTCGCCTCGCTTTAAGTGTATCCAGCAAGCCCTCCTCTCCAACCGAAACATAAGAATTTTATCATGGCAGATTATGAGATCGGCGGTGGTGCTTTTCCGGACGAACTATAGTTCTACCACCTATAAACATACAAACATACATGACAACAACATCACCCATCCTTTTGGCTTCGTCGTCGTCTGGGAAAAAAGCATATAACAAAGCAGTTACCATTCAGAATCATGCACACCGAACGTCTTTTGGTATTTCATTTGAAAACGAAATCCCTAACAAGTATGCATGATATTGTAAAAAGTAACGATATTACTTTTAGGTGCCCTAAAATCGGGATCCCGCGGTACCATCTTAACACAAAATTACTTTTTACGCCGCGAAATATTGGGCACATATTTTTTTGCATCTGCTTACAAGATTATAGCGGAAAATGGCGGTCGCAGGGCTATTTTCCCGCCAAAATGGCGGCCATTATCACAAGTGAGAGCTGTTTCCTCGAAAACGAGACGATATTGCCGGCACTTAATTTAAGTTTTATGTCCACTCGTGACGTTGTACATATTTAGGTCGCTATTGTTTTTACAAGGCCTTTATTCAAATTTATTATTCTTCAAACTATATCGTTTATGAAACGCGGCTTAGAAATATATATCTTTCGAAAAGAGGTTTTTTACGTATCTCAAGATTTAAGTGTTTTAAGAACGTTTACGCGGTCCATGCGCTATTTTGCCTAAAAACTGTATTTGTAAACTTATTTTTTTCTATAACCATGACATTACTGTAAATATGTTAATTACTATTTTAAAATTTAGAATATATCCTAATACACATAACATTGAAAAATCAGGGATGTGTGCAGGATTCCGAACCCGGACACCCAGCGTCAGAGGCCGGATCTTAACCACTAGACTAGCACTGTTTAGTGGATCTTATAGTTATGTAGAAATCGTGTAAGTCAAGTAAGTACATTTTTTTATTTCATATGTATATATACACAGATAATACTTGAGCTTACAAAAGGTTGCAAAAAAATTGGCGGCCTCAGAGCTATTCCCGCCATAATTACAGTAATTATTACGAGAGGGTTGTATCCACAATAAGGGTTGATTACTTCGTTTGCACGTAAAATTTTATACTTCAATGAGTAATTTTATTAATATGCATATGAAGAATTAAAATTTCAGTTTAAGAACTAGTCATTAACTCTATATTGTATTTAATGTACTTACTTACGTACATATGTATTTACTTTTTGCTTTTAGAGTAACCGTTTTTATGTTACAGAGTAGATAACGGTCAGAGCAACTCACGCTGAGTGGTAACAGCAGCCCGTAAACACGCCTTAAAGACTGTAGCCTTATCTGAAGCGGAAGTATTTACTACGTAAGTCACGCATCTGCGTCACTACTGGGGACTAAACCGGACGTCTCGACTATAAATGTTCCCCACAACCACACCTGTAACTGATACACAAGAATTCCCCTACGGCGGATGGCGGATGACGGCGGTGGTACCTCCCCGGTCGAATGACTATGACTTCTATGGCCTACTAAAACTCGTAGAAATTTAGATTTTAGTATATATTTGTAGTTTTGTTGATGGTACCTATATTCCTATATTTTGTTATGTTGCACTTCTTAATTAATGTTTTTTATTTCATATTTTAACACCGCCATCCATGTTTTCTGTTAAGTCTAATGGACTGCTTTTAGCATTAATATCCGTATTTACAAAGAAGTAATTACTTGATGCTTTGTACTTTCTTGGTATAATCATCACTGTCACTTGATAAAGTCGTCATAGATTTTATTTGATTTATCCCTTGGGTACGGATTCTAACTTTTGACAGCGCTAATTTCCACCAATTACTGAACTATAAAATAAAAATGGTTGCTTAAGTAGTAATTTTTACTTAAGTACTCACTTTTACTTCATTATAAATATGAGTATAAGTCCCTCTTTTGTACCGCTTCTCAAGGTATAATCAAATTTTAAATATATAAGTAAATAAATAAGCAACGTAAGTGCGATTTTCACTTACGGTTATTACCTGTATAGCCCCACGCTAGGATTCCCTGTCTTGGGCGCATACAAACACGAGTACCTAAACACCCAGACCCAGAACTGGAATCTAAATTTGTCATTTAAATGCGTGTCTGGGCGGGAATCGAGCCCGGAACACTGAGAATTCCACCATGGTTACCATGGTATGGTTACCATTGCGCCAAATAGATCGTCAAACTTACTAGGTTTACGAATATAATATCTTAATATTTCTACTATAATAATTTTATCACATAACTCTTTTAAGTACCATCATTAATCCATTACTGTCCTACTGGTGGGCACAGGTCTCCACCTAGGATAAGAAGGGTTAGGCCATAGTGCATCACACTGGCCAGGTAAAGTTTGCTAGACTTCACACACATTTGGGAACTTTACGGAGAACTCTCAGGCATAGACTTCCTCACGATGCTTTCTTTCACCGTTAAACCAACTGCAACCGTAAAGAAAACGTTAACGTTACATACGAGGTTACGTTACGTTAACGTTAACGTTTTCGTTTCACCGTTAAGTGATAACTCATTTCAAATAAACAAATAACTTCGAAAAATCAAAGGTGCGTGTGGGTTTTGACTCCCAGAGTGAGAAGCCGGATCGTACCTTTAGGCTATTACCGCTTACTGCACTTTTGAGTATAATGTAATCATTGTACTAAAAATAAAAAATACTAGATAACATACCAAATAGATATTATATTTTGGTGACATTTTCATTTAAATAACTCGTGCCCAGTAGGAGATAAGGTTACAGGCAAGCCAATATATGTGCGATCTATATGGTGGGCATGGAACCGCATAAAAAGATTCTGTAGTAATGTCTAACGAAAAGCAGTAATTTAACTAAAGTAATCGGATTTGTGGAAATTGCATTCACTGCTGGCTGTGATTTTTATTACTCTTACACAGTTCCCAGTAATGGTTTTCTGCTTAAGCTGCGAATTAAATTAATTTTGGAACGTTAGAAATTCCACTCTTTGTTATCAAGTGTCGCGTTCGGGTGATTTTACTCAGCTGAAAAAATTACGCCCGGCGCAGCTGTTAATAATAGTCCGGGTTCGATCCTCGGTACGGCGTGTTACGGCGGATAGGTAGGTCCCCCACAACACACCACGATCTGTGTGTAAAAAGTGTTTAACGTAAATAATAGAAACCGTTGGATTCGGAGCATCATGCCCACATTTGAAGCGTAGTGAGTAGAGTAACGTTTTGGAAGACCCGCGTGGCGTAGCGGTTACCGGTCTGACACTCAGAGGGTTTCGGGTTCAATTCCCGGCCAGACTGACATCCAAATGATGAATATAGATTTCTGTTCTGAGTTTGGTTATTTGTTTTGTCTTAAGTGTCCATGGCACCCACGACACAGGGTAAACATCTTAGTGGGGCTATGAATGTAAAAAGTGTTTGTAAAAAGAGGAGTAGTAAACGAGCGTGTAGGCCACGTGATGTTAAGTGCTCACTGCAGCCCCTGGAAATTCACATTTAACCTCATATAAAACCGAAACCCTGTCTCAGGTCGCGTGTAGATGCGTTACTACTCCTGACGACTAAGATGGTCACCTTGCTTATAAGAGTACCCGATAATCGCACGCTTTCAACCGAAACACACGAATTGTGAATTCACGGTGGATTGTAAAGAGCGGTGGCACCTCCCCTGTCGAACTCATTCTCCCACCTATTATAGTTCTTCCACCATTTTAGGTAGAGATCCATGACTATTAGTAGAAAATAAAAAGGGTTAACACATTTTTGTAAGGTTCATTCATTTTATAAATAAACATACGTACTAGAGCACTCAACAAACTTTTTCAAAGCGAGGTCGTTTTGAATAACGACTTTATAACGACGTAATGTACGTTCGTTGAAAAGTATGCAGAAATTACGTTACAAGGAGACTACAGAATTTGAATGAAGGAACTTTAATTAACGGAGTATCTTTGCGTATGACAAAATTCAACATTTCTCTACATGTCAAAACTCTTAATCCGAGTCATTCAAAAGTGAACTGTAATTTAAGGGACTAAGCAATATTTTATATATTTCAGTCGTTTAAAATACGAGTATCTAGGGTTTAAATTACAGCAGGAAGAGAGATTGCAGAAACGAACAGGTTTTTATTTTTTATTTAAAATCCTTTAGGATAGAAGTTTCAGCATTCGATTCAGGAGGCAACAGGAGGAGGTTATATTTCTGCCTTACATCATTATTGAACACTTATTTATTATATTATATAATAACTACAGTTCCACTCCGCTTTTAACAGGCTCTTGTGTTCCCGTTTCACGGGTGTGGTAAGAGAGAAACAGTTACACGAACCTTTGAAATGTAGCCCTCGACGGTAACAAGAGGGGAGCGGGGGAGAGGTAGGCAAGAGGTGGAACTTCAAAACTATTTGGAATTGATTGCACAGGTACATGGGCGGCAGTGACCATGTACTACAAGGTGGACTGTATGCTCATTTGCTATTTTTTTATAGCGAAGAAGTAATCTCGGGTTTCATCCTGCAACTGGGATCATTTTAAAAGTGGTTAGACTGTAAGTTTGACCGGGGAGAAAGGCCCGCGGCCTCTAAATCTACTGCTACCCTCATAACTCTTGTGGTTCAGTTAGAAAGGCGTGTTTGTCAGGCACAATTCCAAGCGAGGCGACCATGTTAGTCCCCAGGAGTAGTAACGCATTTACGTACGACCTCGGATATGACTTCGATTCTGTCTCAGTTTAGACTAGTGTTCATGGGCTGCAGTGACGGCATCAAGTGGCCTACAGGCCCGTTTGCCACTCTTCTAACATAAAAAAACTACTAAGGAAGTTCAATAAATTATCGATTTAAAATATGAAGAAAAAAAACAGTAAATATTAAAACAGGTTTATTTCGTGCAATCACAATAGTAACATATGTTTTATTTCGCCAACCAATTTCCCGGGAGAATTGTGTCCGGATTTGAACGTCAAATGAGCTCGTACATACGTCTAAATTAAAGCCACGATGTTCCCGAGGGAGGTCGGTGGTCATTCAGTTGTTTTGTTTAAAACATACAGTTTTACGCTTTATTTTTTTAAAACAGGCGAACTGTAAGTGCTTTTATATTATTATGGACATTATGAAACACTATATAAATAGTAAATAAACTATTGAAATAATTATAATTAGCCATTATTAATTAATTTTAAGCGGAAATGCTCATAGCCCCGCGGTTTTCGTATATCGTAACCGATCAACGAAATTAAACAACGTCGGGCGAGGTCGATAGTTAGATGGTTGACTGCTAGTGGTCACCCGTGCTTAGTAGTAGTCCGAGGGTTTTTTAGTTTTTTATAACTTAAATTTAACTCTTTATTCTTAATTCCATAAATCATTTCCCACCGCCTTGTTAAAAGGATCAGTGAAAGAAATTGTAATTTTTTATACGCCAAAATAGAGTTATATTTTCGCTAACATTTCTCTGGAAACAGAATCCGGATTAGTACGTCGAAATAAAGTCACGTTTCTACATCTAAATTAAAGCCACGATATTTCCAAACGGACGTGTTAATTCTCTTGTTTTGTGTATTTAAAATTTAAATAAGTATTTAACTTTAGACTCACCAGTCTTAAGTCATGAATTTATTTATTACCAGATTACACATGCGATCATTTATTATTATATTACAATTTGAACCATAAATTATTCGTAGCTTAGTAGAACTAATTATTCAATGTTTAAGGTTATGAATTTATTCATCACCGGATTATACCTTCCCATATTTATTGTCATGAAAATATATTTTGTACTTTAAAGTACTCATAGCTCAACAGCACTAATTGCTTAACGTTTTAAGTCATGAAATTATTCATCACCAGACACCTTTGATCATTTATTTCCATAAAAAAAAACATTTTTTACCATAAAGTTTTCATAGGTCAGTGGCAATAATTGCTCAACGTTTTAATTCATGAATTTATTCATCACTAAATGACACCTTCGATCATTTATTTTTATAAAAATACATTTTTACCGTAAAGTACTCATAGCTCAGTGGTGTTAATTGCTCGACTACTAATAGCGCAGGGGCACTAGTTACTCAACGTTTTCAAGAAGTTATTCATCACCAGATTACATCTTCAGTCATTATTTTCATAAAAAACATGGT
Source organism: Phareas burnsi (assembly GCA_018249415.1). Classification (NCBI taxonomy): domain Eukaryota; kingdom Metazoa; phylum Arthropoda; class Insecta; order Lepidoptera; family Hesperiidae; genus Phareas; species Phareas burnsi. Next base: position 6,041 of record DWKL01001897.1, on the reverse strand, counting down.
AAGTGTTAGATGCATATTTCGGAGGCTAATTAGTCCTAGCTAAAACAGAACCTTTCCTGGAGAGGTGGTAGAACCCCTTGTGATTCGATATGGAGGCACCATCGCCACACCCATTTCTGTAAAAAATATTACCTACAACAATGTAAAACGTTTTATTCACAATGATAACATTATATAACATAGACTTATCACCTTCTACCTGTTACTGGCGTACCGCTGGACTGGGGATTTTTAATTAGAAGTGTAGAAAACGAGCGTACAGACCCCTGATGTTAAGTGGTCACTGCGGTCCGTGGACATCCACATATAAACTAAACAAGACTGAAGTTATATTTGAAGTCTTACGTAGTTGCGTTACTATTCCTGAGGACTAAGATCGCCTCGTTATAAGTGTACCTGGCAAACGTAACCCTCCAACCGAAACGAAAGAATTGTTTCATTGTGGATTATGTGATTTCATCACAAAACATAATGGAATGGGAAGGATCGGGATCAGTGTGACGCAACCGTAACTGTAATTGATACTGAATATTCCGGGTCTGACGCTCGGGATTTCGATTTACATTCTAGGTCTGGGTGTTTCAAAAGTTTAAAGCGTGAAACGAAATGAGGCCTCAAACATTTAAGAAAATATGTTTTTTAAATATATAAAAATATTATGAAATATACTACTTTTGTCGGTGGTAGAACTATAGTTTATCCTGGGAGGTACCACCGTCGCCCTCACAATCCGCCGTGAAACAACTCTTGTGTTTCGGTTGGAGAGGTGTGGTTAGGCTCACTTACGGTGATACGATTCTCTTGTGCCCGTATTTATAACGCAATAATTACTTGTTGCTCTGTGCTTTCTCGATAAAGTCGTCACTGTCAGTTCATAAAGTCGTCATTGATTTGATTGATTGCTTGGGTGAGGCTTCTAATTTTTCACACCGACTTCAAGCAATTACAGAACTATAAAATAAATTGGTTCCTTATGGGGTGATTTTTACTCAAGTTACTTTTACTTCTTCATAAATACGAGCTTAAGTCCTCAAGAGTAGTCATGATCTGCGTACGACCTCAGATAGGGCTTCAGTCCTGTTTTAAGGTTGATGTAGGTGTCCATGGATTGCAGAGACTTAACATCAGGTGCCCTGCACACTCGTTTGCTACTCTTCGAACGTAATAAAAATTTTGATCAGTAATCAGGGATTGGTTCTGATTTTAACTTCACTCAATGAATTTTATTTTTCTACTCCTTAGTCCAACAGTTTACAAATAAAAGCTTGATGTCTAAAAACATTTTTTACTTTCATTTTATTGTTAGTATTTTAACGTCGGATTGAAAGACAAGTTCCAAAGCGAGCTTTATTTATGTATTATTGTTTATTTCACACAATTTTACAGCTTGGAAAATGGAATGATGCCAAATTTAGATAATGAACACAGTTTAGTGTAGTTAGTGTAAGTTTTGTTAGCTTTGTAATTAATGTTTACACTTGTAAGTTTAGGCTATCATAACAATTTCGGGATTGACTATACTTTCGCTCGTAACAGCGCCTATTGCTTGTCTTGTATGTGACTGTGTAGGACAACGGTTACCATACCGGTCTGACACGTAGAGGGTTCCGAGTTCGATTCCCGGCCAAGCAGACATCTAAATTATTAATTTACTTTTCTGTGCTGGGTCTGGGTGTTTGTATATCTATTCATCAGCCTTTTTACAGTACCTTCATCATCTCCATCAATCCGCATTGGTGCAACGTGGTGGAATATGCTCCAGACCTCGCTCAGTCGTGAGAAGAGACCCGTATTCAGCAGTGAGACATAAATTAGTTGTAGCGACCTTTGCCATTAACTTATAATCACACAATGTGTTTTCATTAGTAATCGCAAATTTCAGAACCAAGGGCGAATTTCAGGGCTAAGGACGAAACTCAGTATCAATACTACCGCGTCATGTTTGACTAATAAAGGTCTCAACCTGAAATCATCCATCTAGGGCTGACTACAACATCAAATACAAAAATAGAGTTTTGATCAATCTAAATCTGTACTTCCCACAGCGGGTGGCCAGGGTTAGAGTGCCGCACGCATCGAAATTATATGCGTATTAGAAATTAATTATCACTTGCTTTAGTGGTGCAGGAAAATATCAAGAGGAAATCTACACATCTGAGAGTTCTTAGTAAAGTTCTCGTAGGTGTGTGAAGTCTACCAATCCGCACTGGGCCAGCGTGGTGAAATATGGCCTACCCCTCCTCATTCTGAGAAGAGACCCGTGCCCAACAGTAGGACATTAATGGGTTGACGCACGGGACTAGTATTGACTATGCTAATGTTTTCTTCCCTTGTAAAGACGGAAACATGATCAGCAGAGACACATAAAGACAGCTGCACCAAAAATCCTACGGTGTTCTGCTTTGAACGGTCCACACCCTTATAAGAACTCCAACTTAGCCCATAGCGGTAGGAAAACAGCGGCCACTGGATCGATCTCAAGTGTCCCGCCTGATCAATCGTATAAAATCTTGACTACAGAGCAGCAGTGCCCACTTCCAATCACATGGTCTGTATCCTCGTTTGTTACGTCTATGACATTTACAACAATGGTCGCTATAGTTCACAAATGGCTTATAAGTGGCAAGTGAAACTGATATCACCCAAAGTTCACCGCGAATCGACATCTAATGATAATGGAGGTCCCGACGGCTGTGTGCTTGATTTGACAAGAGTTTCACATTATGGCGTTTCGATATATCCAGTTACACGGATAGATTACATCCATCAGTCCTCTTGAATAAATAAATCTCAAAATAGTATAAATTCAAGTCGCTTTCCGTGTCCGTTTGTTTGTCCTCTTACTTATTCTAAACTGTGCAATATATTGCGATGTGAATATCACCAACCTATAGGCAAAATCTTTCAGAACGTTTTAGAGTATAATTCTTGAAAATCTAAACTAAACTGTGGGGGTGTAATAGCTAATGGTAACAGCTTTTTTATGTTTGAAGAGTGGCAAACCGTACAGGTCACCTGATGTTAAGTAGTCACTGCAGCCCATGGTGACGTACATGTAGCCTCAAACAAAACTGAAGTTCTATCTTAAGTCGTGCGTAGATGCGTCACTATTCCTGAGGACTAAGATGGTCACCTCGCAGTATGTGTGCCCGGCAAGCGCACCTCTCCAACCGAAACACATAGATTGCTTTAGGACAGACTATAAAGGCGGAGGTGATACTTCCACGGACGAACTAAAGTTGTAACATAATATATGCTGTATATTCTGATAGAACTATAGCTCGTATATTTGTAAGGACCCTTACTGAAATAACCGCTATTACCGTAATGGCATGGGCTTGTTTGCTCCGAATATTATCAGTGTAACCTTTTGTTTGAAGGTAATTTTTACCCCAAAACAACAAAAACACTGTTGCTTTTAAAAATCATATCAAAGGTTTAACCTTTTTTTTAATGTAAGAAGCAAACGAGCTTACAGTAAGACCTGATGCTAAGTGGTAACTGCAGACCACGGGCATTCACTTATAACCTCAAACAGGACTTAAGTCCTATGTGAGGTCGTACATAAATGTGTTATTACTCCTAAGGACTAAGCTGGAGGCCTCGCTGTAAGTGTACCCGGCTAGCGTGCCTCTCCAATCTCGAAACACAATTGCTTTATGGCGGATTATGAGGGCGGCGATGGTACCTTGCCAGACGAACTATAGTTCTACAACCTATTAAAATTATGATACGTTATAAGAAAAGAAGTAAAAGGCAATAGGCCAAATACCTCAGTGGTGTAAAGTTTGAGAGGCTCTGGTTCGAATCTTACTATGGGTACATAATCCAATGTGAAGCAATTCTTGTGCTTCGGTTGGAGAAGTATGGTATACATTTAGAAAACGAAGCCTTACTCCCCAGGAATAGTGACACATCTACGTATGACCTCAGATAGTACTTCAGTTCTATTTAGCATTCGATGTAGGTGTCCATGAGCTGCACTGATCACTGAACATCAGGCGGCACGCGCGCTCATTTGCTACGTTAACAGAAACAAAAATACTTTTTATATTATCTGTGTATGTAATACCCACAAGATAATTCAAGTGATACTGTAATCTTAGCACTACATGGCACAGACAGGCATGTTACACGTCACATGTCAACATGTCAACATGTCACTGTATGTACCTTAGTTATATTGAAATAAGCAAATGTGTTGTCTTGTACCGAGATCTTACTCAGTAGATCTGCACTAGTAATTACTAACATATAACTCCTTGTACCTCAAAGTTGTAGATTGTAATTTATATTCTCTAGAAATAATAAATAAAAACACGCAAAGTAATCACATTTTTAAAACTCATAAGTTCTCTCCTCACCTCTCATCTCTGACTTATGTGCGTATTAGAAATTGTCAATTGATTTTGCGACAAAGAAAACGTCTCTATAAAAATCTCTAAGATATGTAAAGAATTTACTGTCTTATTATATACGAAGTGTACTGTAATCTGTGTATAAAGTTAAGCAACGTTGGGCGCGTTCCGCAGTTGGATGGGTGACCACTGGTGCCAAAATTTTATGTGCGCTTCCGTTCTTGAAGGATACATTCGGCTGTCGGTCACGGTTTTTATGATTGGATAGCAGTCCTTAAGCCTTGATGGAACTTGTGGGCGGTTTCAAAACATCCGACACGGGTTAGCCATTAACCCATTTTTTCACCAATTCGGATTGCAGCGGCGTGGTGGAGTATGCTCCAGGCCTTCCCCCATTACGACGAGAGTAATGCGACATAAAAAAGGGTGCAGCTATTTATTTATACAGAATGGATTGTTTAAAAATACCTCGAAGAATATAAAAGTTGAATTGTTGGTAAAACCAGGCGTAAAAATACCAGGGCATCAAAATCAAGCGGTGTTTATCGACGCCTGAAGCAACTTATCACATTTTCGCGCACGATCGCCTCGCAAACTCCGCGTGATCGGTGTTGACACAATATTCGGGCGCGTGCGAAAACATCCTGCGGTTTATGATAACCTAGTAGAGCTAAGAACATTTTACGTACTATGCAAAAAATATTTTTATATTTAAAAAAAAATATGTTGTGCCAAAGGTATGAAAAGCCAGCGTGGTGGACTATGGCCTAATCCTTTTCATTCTGAGAAGCCCCGTTTCCAGCGGTGGAATAATAACAGATTGATTAGGATAATTTTTTTTTTTTATAAATGAAATTAATTATAATAAAACCTGATTTTGGTATCCCCATATCTAAATCAACATTATTTTGAGATCTGCCAACATTATATCCACTCGTATGAAAATTGCAACTTTACTACTGGTATCCTGAATCTTTTTCTAAGACTAACAACAAAAGAGAATAAACCAATCGCTAAAAACTTCGCCTGAAAAGACTGGATACAAGCACAAACAGACAGTAGGTACACAAAGCCGAGAGACATTTGAGGACGGCCGATGATTTATTCAATCCTGAAACAAGTTAATTCGCTAAAAGGATTGCAGTATCAACATAACCTGGTTCCGTGAACGCACATTGAAAAATGCGCACAAACTTGAAACAAACATATCATTAAGAGAACCCGTTTATCGTGACGCAGCAGTTTCCATATCGGTCTGACTCGCTGAGTGTTCCGGCTTCGATTCCGGCCAAGCAGACATTTAAATGAGGAATTTAGATTTCTATTCTGGATCTAGGTGTTTGTGTATTTGTCTTTGTATGTATTCGTGTACCCACGACACAGGGTTACTCCTACTGTGGGGCTATATGAGTATAGAAAGCGTATATTTTATGTTTATATTTATATTTAGTAGGTGGTAGAACTATAGTTCATCCGAGGAAGTACCACCGCCGTCCTTATAATCCACCGTGAAGCAGTTTTTGTGTTTCGGTTGAAGAGTTGCCGTTACCGGGTAAACCTACAGCGAGGCGACCATGTCAGTACTCAGAGTAGCAACGCATCTCTGTACGACCTCAAACAGAACTTCGGTTTTGTTTGAGGTTGAATGATGGGCTGCGGTGATCACTTAACATCAGGTGGCCT
>DWKL01001896.1:0-13654 GCA_018249415.1 Phareas burnsi | reverse complement strand
TTGTAGCTTTGATTGGTTGTAATCGATTGCCAATTACTTGAGTTAGCGGTGGCGGCTGCGGCGGCGGCGGGCGCGTGGAGGGCGGCGCGGCGGGCGGTGCGGCGGGCGGCGGGGCGGGCGGCGCGGGGGACGCGGGGCAGCCCAGCTCGGGCGCCTCGTCGCTGCCGTCCGCGCACTGCGGCACGCCGTCGCACGCGTTGTACACTGCGATGCACTCGCCGCCGCGCCGGCACTCGAACTGGTAGCGGCTGCATCGCCCTGCTGGATGTCAAGTGATAAACCTTTTGAATTGTTTACCCGTAGAGTACCTAACAAAATTTAGGGCTTTTTCTGTGGGGAATAGAAATCTTCAAAAGATATCCAACCTCTGGGGGTCCTCCCCATCGGATCGGGTTATTGGTGCCCAGGTGGGTATCCCGTCAAGCATCCCAGGCTGTAAGACCTACTACGGTTACTATACGATACGTTATCTTCTATCATTTTATTTAATGTAGTTTGAAAGTAAATAATCGGCAACTTTGTGCTCTGCCTACGCTACTTATTTTCCTAAGACAACAGTTAGAAAGATATGTTCTAACAAAATAATCCTTTAAATTTATGTATTTTTCTCTATATATGTTTATCTTAAATACTTCATATCTCAATTGTTTTGTGTACATACATTTTATAAATTATTTTCTATACGAAATAAAAAGAGCAGGAGCACGTCACGTGTATGTGTTGTCCCTCTGTTGGTGGATGAGCAACTGCAACGCCGCAGTTAAACCGAGCTAATTATATTTGATAGATCGTAATTGGAACGCATCTGGGTACGCGCATTTGCGTACAGCGAGCATCGTACCCACTCGGCACTTATGTGTGTTCATTGTAGGATTTCTAGTTGTTAGTTACTTTCAAACTCAATCTACTGCACTCGGACCGCGACAGGACGCAACAGCCCCGCACCCACGGCCAAGTGGGACCCAGTGAGTCAGTCAGGGTTCATTTGTTGAACCACTGGCCGCGCCGGGGACGCTGATGCTGCAGCGCTCAGCGGAGTTGTGCTCACTGCTCGTCCTGGTTCACGGTGAAGCGCATTAGCCTTATTGATATTTCCCGAGAGAGTGTCAACAGCTCGCCGTTTATGTTACGATTCTTTCTTTTTAGACTTGCACTTTATAGTGGGGAAAGTTATAATTACAAGTTGATTGAATACAACTTTACTTAGTTTCTAAATTGATAGAATGCGTAGGTACTTCTCTTCATTGTTTTTTCACAAACGACTAGTGTTTACGAGCACCTACTGATTAGCTGTAGTCTAGGCAATTAATAAAAAGATTGACAATTATTAGCAACGTAAAAAAATGTTGTATTATAAGTAGACATAACAAGTGCAGAAGATTCTTTAAAAACGGAAGCGGGGAGTATTAATTACGAGCAAGATTTGCGATAGTTTTGTTCAACTATTTGCCATTAAGCATATAATAATGTAACATACTGGGCGGCGGCGGCGGCGCGCGCGGCGGCGCGGGCGATCCCGCCGGCGTGCTGCTCGCCGTCGAGCTGGTGGGACTCCTACACGGAACGACAATAATATTTCATAGTGTAGTATTATGTGAACGTTGATCGGAGTAAAAGTATAATTTAATACGCTACCCAGGTCTTGCAATAAGTTATTGGCGGAGACGTCGAATCGGCTTCATCAGAGAATTCAACTTAATATCGTATGTACATACGTATCTAGTTATGACATTTCGTATCTGGACAATTTGATTAAAACACGTAAATCACGCGTTAAGAAAACGTGCCGTGTTTTGTTTTGATCTCCCGATAACAAAACCAGTAATTCCATTTATAATCGCCGGACCCGGCAATACTGGACGCAGACGAGCGGCGAGCGTAAAGAGCGTAGTAGGTGTCTGTGAAGCGAGGCGAGCAATACGCACCGCAGGTTGACGAGGTCTTGCTCGTGCTTGGCGAGGCGCTGCTGGTCCTGCAGCTCGGCGAGGCGGCGGCTCAGCGCCAACACGCCGCTGCTGAAGTTGCCGTGCGCCGTGAACTTGCAACGGAAGTCCTCCGGCGGCCCGCAGTTGAACAGGTAGCAGCTGCCAGGACTCTGCGCATAGCACGTTTCTTGGCTCAGTACAACGTATTTGTGTCCTGTTTTTATTTAGAGCACGATATATTTAAACTTACGATTCAATATCTTTTACCCTTCAAATCACATATAAAGATTTTACTTGTAAAATAAGTTTTGGTATTTCTCAATTATGTAATATTTGTATTGTAAAGTCTTTGTATTGTATGTGCTATCTATAAGGAATAAATATAGGTATTCTTCAGAAACCTTGATTCCTCTGTAAAACTGAACATTAAAGTATCAAATAATTAACTGTATCAGGTTCCAGAGTACAATTGATATGACACCCCGACGTGCTCCTGATGATCGTTTATCTTCGACGTCATGTTTTTTCTTTCACAATGAACTATACAACGACTACTTTACCGCAGAAAACAATAATACCTTTGTTTAGGATAAATTAACTTTAAAATTGTCATGACATAAAGTTTAAAAAAAAACTAATCAAATTATTAAATTTAAAAATGTTTATCCAAATATTTTTGAGAAAAAAAAGTTCCTCCGAAGTAAAACTACGAAGGGTTCTACCACTTTCAAAAATGCCGAACGCATTGTCGGGTGTGAAGCGTAATCGATGTCACCATAATGTGGGCAGCCGAGCTGCAAGCGCTGTCTCACTGGCTTCGCCTGGGATCCATCGCAGTGACGTAATCGATATGCGAGCCGTCACTGTTTGCTAACTTACGTTTATATTACCTTCGTCACTCAGTATGAATGTAAACAATGCATGTTGGATACAATGTATGGATTATGTAAGATCGAAGTATCGGTGGAGTTCCAAACCTTCTCCTCGAACACAAACACGTCGCAGGCCTCCGTCTCGCAGCAGAGGCGCAGGCACTCGCGGCGCGCCCCCACGTCCAGCTCGGACAGGTAGCGTGCGCCCATGTCGCGCGACTCCTCGGTGCGGATGATCTTGTCGCGCTGCACGTCGAAGCGCGCCGCGCACGCCGCGGGGTCCAGCTCGCGCGCGCCCACCGCCGCCGCCAGCGCGACCCACCACACCCACGATGCCATTTCTCTAGCGACCGCCGTCTCCTGCTGGAAGCTTTCGCAGGCTACGCCTCTTCGGCTCGCCGTGTATTTCTTCCGTGTTTAATATCCCGTAGTATACTGTGGCAGCAGCGTTGCAGATTGCCATCGCAACTGGTGGCGGATCGATGGGGTCGCGCATGCGCGGTGCGCACCGCCGAGTCGCTCGGGCGAGCGTCCGAGATATTGCCGCGAGCAACGGCGGATCGGTTTCGCACGTCGCCCCTGAGGCCAGATCCACACTGGAGGAGATAGTAATCCTGTACAATTAATTTATCCAATGATGTAAAAAAGTTAATCTTAGTATTAAATAATTATATTATTATATATAGAAATTAATTGTCATTTGTTTTAATGATGAAGGAAAATTCACGAGGAAATCTACGCGCCCGAGTGTCCTCTATAATATTCTTAAAGATGCGTGCGATGTCTATTTATTCGTACTTGGAAAGCGTGATGCAATATGACCCAAGCCTCCACATTCCGAGGTGACACCCACGCCCAACAGTGAACTGTAATGGATTGATGACGATTAAATTATTCCCAATGAGCGAACATTAACATGCGACATATAGGTTTACTGATCTGTTGTCGATCAATACTGATATATACATCATAAAATATGAGTATACAGTAAATCATACATATAAATATAGAAAAGGGTAAAAGGCGGACACTAACAATACCTTCCGGATCTTACTCGTAGCGGATCAGCTCGGTTGGGTTTAGTTTAGTTCTGTCTTGATAAATGCCTTTAACTTTTTTTACGTAGAATTCTCAATCATTAACAATTATTGACATTTTTTTATTATCAGAAAGCTCGATGAAAAGACAAATATGTGTGTTCAATGACCGTTCGTGTACTGAGACAACCGAGATATATAGGAGATGATAACTGGGCTAATGATAATTCTCGGCTTCCCACTTCCAAAGACATGTAAAAATTTTCCAGTGAGAAGTATTCCGATGAGAAGCAAGCTTTATGCCGCGAGAAGCGCGGGATGGTGGGCGGTGGCGGGCGACGGCGGGCGTGGTGCGGGCGCGTGGCGCGGTGCGTGGCGCGGCGGCGGCGGCAGTGTGGCGCGACTCGCGAGGGGCGCGACCGGCCGCAGCACAGCCGCCATGTCGCTGTTCTTCAAGTTCCGAAGTGTGAGTACCGCTCGTCCGCGCGGCCCGTAGACACGCCCTTATGCTTCGCGATGTGTATGAGCGCCGTGTGCCGTTTTAAGAAAATAATTTTTAATGCCGGTCACCTCTATGTAAAATACACATTATTTTGTTTAACGAACACATTCACCTAATTCGCTTAAAATAGATGTGATGTTTGTAGCCTCTATCTGATCGTATCATTTTGTATTTAATATTCCATGTTACCGGGGAGGCCGGGACCGACCCGCGTACAAACACGTCGTTACGCTGTACTGACTTAATGGTTGTTAAAATCCATGCGTGTTAATTCGATGAATTCAATGGAAATGTAAAATGATACAATCATTTGCGAGCTTGTGCTTCCGTATGACACTAGATTCATTTTTCTTTATCTATAATCGTCTAGAGGTAGAATCCGGGCGGCGCTCGCCGCTATGACTAGGTATCTTATTTAGTAAAGTATTACCTCAATAAAAAACAAATCGATTCAAAGTTTCTACTTAAATAAATTCGACGTTAATTCTACGTTTGATAATAATAATATTGTAATATACACTGAGTGGTCTGTATATACCTGTAGAAAACGTGTAACGTCTTAGAAGTCAAGGATAATTTCCACGACTCTCATAATTTTTTTGTAGATTTCATATGGGTTATATATTTTGTTAATTTTTTCGTGTGAAAAATTTTATCTGTATATTACAAGATTTATTTTGTTGGTTTTAACAATGTAAAATAAGGTATGACGTCCTAATAAGAATGAACTTTTAGATGAAAAAGGAAAATCATTCCACTACGTAGAATAGTTTACTCTCTTTTTTGAAGTCGCTTAAAAATACTCGAAAAATAACTATGGGTGTTGTTGTCCATGTAGTTGTCTGGTGGATGTGTCCGTAGTGTTCAGCGCGCGAGGCGCCGGGCGCGAGGCTCAAAAGCCCGGAACAAAGGTGTCTCGCCGCGATCACATCTCTTTGTGTCTGCGCTTTGCAACTTGCGACACACGAGTAGCGTCTTTATTCATATTTACAGATGTAGTGCCCTAAGAAAATATTGATACCCTCTAGATATTAGCTATAGCCAGACCTTATTACGTGAGTAAATAAACTGATATCAATTTCAATTTCAATTTCTTGGTTTCCTGCATATTTTGACCCATATGGCTTTAGAAAAGGAGAAAACGGAAAAGACGATTCCTTTGAAAACATATAAAATAATATACAATAAAATATGAAAATTCGTTTTCCAAATCCGTGATATTCACATAGTTCCATTATTCTAATAAACCCAACAGCATAAATGACATTAAGTTATGTGCATATTAATTATCACTTGCTTTAACGGTGAAGAAAAATATCGTGAGGTACACATCTGTGAGTTCTTCGTAAAGTTCTCGAACTCTGTATGAAATCCACGAATCCGCAATTGGCCAGCATGTGGAGTTTAGCCTAAATCATCTCATTCTGAGAGGAGACCCGTTCCCAGCAATGGGACAATAATAAGTTGATCATGATGATGATAGAATAATCGTTTGATTGACACCATATTATACTATGTCACCGGCTGCTGGTTGGGAATAAATGGCCGATAAGTATATTATTTTGTTTGTTACTTTGCTTAAAATATATTATCCATCCAGATTAGGTAATCGGTAAAGTGGTGCTAAATATTGTGTAAGCACAAGATATGATTACTAAATGGTGGAACGGCTCGACTGTCGCTAATAATTCACCATGAAACAATTCTTGTGTTTCGGTCGAAGAGGTGTGGTTGACGGGCACGCTTCCAGACGGGCCGACCGTCCTCACAAGTAGTAACGTGTACGTAGGCGATCTACAATCTCAGATAGGACTTCGATCATGTGCGAGGTGAGATGTAGACGTTCATGGGCTACAGTGACCACATAGGTTGCTTGCACGCTCGTCACCTACTCTTCTCACGTAAAAAACACCCCATTTATCGGTTAAGCAAAAAGCCTTGTAGATTTGTATCTTTAAATTTGATCTGTAAAGGATTATGTGTTTGACCTCGGTTATGCATGATTTTTACACAAACCTTTTTATGTTCCACTAGGCACTAGGCACGGGTTTTTGAGTACGGCATGGAGCATACTGCACCACGCTGCTTCAATGCGGATTGGTAGAGGATGATAGGCGACCGACACGTGTCGAATATTATCGACCGTCCATAAGGCCTCCAACAAGGTTCAACGGCTGGTTTTTTAACGGTAATAATCGCGAAATTATGCAACAGCTTACCGTGCCCTTTAAAACAAAGAAGCACACGTGAAATTTAGCCACTAGCGGTCACCCATCCAACTGCCGGCCGCGCCCGAAGACGCGTTGCTTTAGTACGTAGATCGATTACAATGTCACGGTTAGAGCGCACGCTGGGACCATACATATTGATGATGAGTTTTTAGACATCAATTCTAATTCTCGGTGCTTGTCTTTTCATCTATCCTGAACACTTAGGTAATCTATATCCATTATGAATGTAGAAAGCAATTCTGTATTTAGGTTTATTAATCTCTAAGCAGCTAGAAGGATGTTGCCTAGAACATTCCTTCCGGTACGGTCTCTCGCACCGTTGGGGAGCTCGAGAATGAGTAAGAATATTATCCAATATCTTTATCCATCCCAGATTCGAACGAACTTGTTGCTTTTTAATCAGCTTTAACATCCCCTAATGGTTTATCCGGTAACCGATATACATTTTTTTATCAAAAAAGAGGAACAAACGAGCGTGCAAGTCTCTTAATGTTACGTGGTACTGCAGCCCACGGACACCTACATCTATCCTCAAACAGGACTGAAGTCCTATCTGGGGTTGTACGTCTGCGTAACAACTTCTGAGGTCTAAAGTAGTCGCCACGCTTATGGGCGGCGGTGGTGTCTCCCCGGACAAACGAACTATAATTCTACCGGTTATCTTCTTCTCCTTTTGTTAAGTGGATCCATTCGTTAACGATATACATATAGCAGGTTACCTAGAAAGTTGATTTTTTACAAATTGCACTTTACAATAATTCCCTTTGGATCTATTCATTGTTACATTCGATGCAAATCCTATGGATTACCGCAGGTCATTATAATGGAATGTTATCACTTCGTTAGACATGCTCAGTTGATTAGCCGTGACAAGTTCTCAGTATTGTATTGTACTTTAAACATAAAGATAAAATTACCCTCAAGTGAGAAAATTCATTTTGCACAATGGTATTGCCCACGAACAGGCTTCCCGTCTGTACAATCCGTCTGAGGATGAGGACGATGATGTTTTAGAATATCAAAGACAAAACGTAATGAAAGTAGCAACATGTTAACGCATTTATTGTTTTTCAAAAAGAGAACACGAACCCGTATCGAAGAAGCAGCGGGCCTTTTCGGATTTGGGGGCTTCTATGGCCATGTGAAGCCCTATTCCTCTCAGATTTTATTTTATTTTTAGGCATAAATGAAAGTCATGTAGACTGTATGAACTCTTACATTTGATATTGTCAAATACTCTGTCGTTCGTCTGGAGTCGGGCCTCGAAAAGGAAATAATCATCGTGATGGTTGTCTCTTAGTTTAGAAATCAAAACAGTAAATCCAGGTTTCGTCAACCGGACAGTGTCAAATATATGGCCATTTGGGATACCACCATCGTATTTCAAAAACATTTCACGACGCCGATCAACGCAACGGCCTCTCTGGGCTTCTCAAAATTTAACACAAAGCTCTCCAACAGGTTAATTTTTGAACTTGATTCATCCCAATTCCCAGCCTCGCTCAATTCTGCTGGTATTTCAAGCCCTTGTTATCGTCAGTTATCGCTGTTGAAGGACGTCCCTCGCGCAGCTCATCTGAGATTGGTACGAGTACGCTTCAACTCGTTAAACCAGTTGTAAGGCATTATCATATACCAAATATTTGTTTCAAAAGTGTAAATATTTATTGACGTCGTATACATATATTGATATAATGTAAATAATATATATAAATTAAGTTATCAAAACATAAAATTTTTCAATATTGTTGTTAAACCGAGTTGTTCTAAGAATTTCCCATGTCATCCTCGCAGTAATTTTATAAGGATAAGATAAGATAAAGCCTGTTCCTTGTCTTCGGGTACAAAAGGAACCATGACTTGAGAACCGGATTCTCAACTCACCAATCATCGTTTCAAACGTTGGTTCAAAATATACGAGGTGTTTATTTCCATGTACAGCGTTTTTCCATGTGGCTCGTGGGTGACGTCACCACGCGAGGCGAACACCGCGAGATGACCGCGCGTCTCCGTAAACAACATAAAAATAACGGCATCGCCACGTCACACACAAGTATCCGTTACCTTCTAATCGTTGATTTGGACAAATATGTACTTTGTTTCATTAAATATAAAATTGCGTTGGCGAGGGCAGCCCATGGGTTCTCGTAATCCTTGTGCAAGGTTAAATTGGGGCGGAACTTTGCCTTATTTTATTTAACCTTTATTAAGATCATACAGGTCTGTTCCACGCTTAAGTTGAACATGTTATGCATATGCAATTAGAATTACGATGAGGGTTTCTCATTATCAATATACGCAGCGTTAGGACGGCAGCAAAGGTGCAGCGAAGCCTTTTAGTTGCAGCTTAAGTGTTAGAAGTCGGTAGTGAACGTGGATCAAACACATGGCGGACTAGCAACATTACGTATTACACTTATGTCTCCTTTTGCTTATAAGATATTCCTGTATTGACTTATGCAAATGCGTTTATTGTACCTACGTAGTTTAACTACTTTAACAGTATGTAGCCCCGAGAGCGATGTCGGTGCTCCACGTCCACGGCGAGCGCCCTCGCCGCCGCCCGGCGCGTGCCTCGTTAACATTTTAGCAGATTGGGGTAACGTACGTCGCGTCCTTTCATAATAAATAGTTCTGTTAGAGTACAAAACTTCTTCTAAAATTTTCAAAATCGAATAGGTCACAGTAAAATATCTTCCCTTACGTAGTTTTTATGCCTAAAAATGAATGATGCTGACCGGTGCCGAGCGATTTCAATACGAACATTAGTGTTCGACACAGGTCATTGACCTCCTGCAATGTCGCGAGACGGGGTCGCCCAGACTTCGAGCGCTACCATTGAGCCTAGTAGTTACATCTCACCTGGCCGGAGATCCCTCGCCCTCGGCGACGGCGCCCGAGGCACTCCGCCCCGCCGCGGGCCCAGCGGTGCGCCGCTCCGCCCCGCCCCTCCGGCCCCGCCGCCCTCCGGCGGCCGATACCAGCCAACCTCGTCTCGGCTCGCGCGCGCCCCTCGCGCCAGTCAAAGCTCACGTGTAGGAATATATGCACGCGTTCGGCGCCAGCCGTAGTCCAGCGAAAATTGCTCAGTGTCAAGTGTGAATCGCATTCGGTGTGTGCAAACGTGCAGTGCGAAGAGATTACACCTGCGACGCGGACCCGGCCCGGCCCACGAGGGGCCCAGTCTTCGCGCGGGAGCACTGACCGCGGACGCGATCTCGGTACGCCACATTTCGTCTCTGCTCGAGTGTGTTGCGCTCGGCGCCCTCGTGCTGCTCCGGCTGCCCGCCGGTAACGGTGCTGGTTCGCTGCTCACGGCGGACGGGTAGCTCGCTGCTGAGTTGCCCGTGCGACCAGTGTGAGCAGCCACCATGTGCGCAACTTCTATTTTTCCATTCATTGTCAACATCTGACATGTTGCTGTCACCTTTTAAACCGATAGTGGTGATAACAGTTTACTAAGGTTATTATGAAGGTTAAGATGATTTTTTTTTTTGATAATTTGAAGTACCTATTTAAATAAAAAATATTTTATGTACGACCCCCTTTAACATAGCCACTTGCTTAACATATTGTCCCTTAAAAAGCTATATAGTGCAGTCGCGATTCGGGATTATCACTTATCTAATTAAAAATAATTAGCTGTAACCCAATTAATTGTCCCGCTGTGTTTTCGTCAAATCGGTAGGAACGTACGCAATCGAGCCAAAAATGTCAATGGCGGCAATTGATAAAACCGATAATAAATCACGATAATCGTTGTATCGGGCAGCTAATTGTCGACGCAGTCCACTGATTGCGCGCTCGCCTCCCGATCAGAGTTCCTTTTAAAACTGAGGCGCCTGATCCGGATTGATGTTTTTTTTTTATGGAAGAAGAGCGGCAATCGGGCGTGCAGGCCATCTGATGGTAAGTGGTAACTGCAGCCTGTGGACACTGTCTATAGAGACTATGTAGATGCATTACTACTTCTGAGAACCAAGATCGTCGCCTCGCTGTAAGTTCACTCGACAACCATACCTCTTAAATCTAAACACAAAAAATAACTAATGGCGGATTGTGACGACTTGTCAATTATTAATATTCAAATGTGTTATGGTTACTATCCTTCTTGATTTCTCCATATTTGTCCCAGCTCTAAGAGCGTTAGGAAAGGGTTTTCAATGTGTCCGTGTAAAACCGAGGTTCTTATTGTGCTCAAAAATCTCGGTAAAAAATAATTTTACCTAAATATAAAATACCTCGCGAAGAAGCTGTTAAAATGAATATATATTTTGAATTAAAATTTATTTTTGGTTGCCAAATTTTGTTTTATATTTGTCTAGGACAACATATCGATTTCAACCATTTGTCCGGAATTTGGAGTTTTTATCTCGCGTCAGCTTACTAACTTAGCCGATGACTCTGATGTGCGCCGCGCTTTAGGGCAGTTGAGAGGGCGAGAGGCAGCCGCCAAGCTTCCACTGCGCATATAGATCCGTTATTTGTATAATACTTATGTGACGTATTTTCGTGCGTGTATTCTATGAAACTATGAACTAACTATTCCATGTTGATAATTTTATTAATAACTCCTTCCTTAGCAATGACAACACTAATATTTTCCTCACGATTATTAAGTGTAGTAAATATTATAATTTATCTGCATATTATTAAGTTGATTCTTCATAAATAGAACCTACATGGTGTATTTCGATCCAACGAGGCTACTCCACTGAGAAAAACCAATAAAAAAGTGCGAGCATTGAGCTGTACCGTTACCTACACTATACTGTGCTGTAAAGTTACCTACAATGTATTTATATCAATCAGTATGTTTTAATTAATTCGGATGATTACGATAGACGGACGGTAACGAACGAACGGCAGCTAAGTAATCATCTTGCGAGTTACGGAACCCTAAAAATGAAATGTTTGTATGTAATTTCATAATAACGACATAATCCTAAGTTCGAATGCTTATTGCTTTTTTTTATATAAAAGTATGAAAACGTGTTTCATTATTGTTCGCCTGCCTGCTCGGGCACGTTTTGGGAAACTGAATAGATTTGAACGGGCTTCCGCTCTAAGAGTGAGGAATTCATGTGAAGTAACACAGGGCACTAGTTTCCACGACATATATTTGGGGTTTAAAGAAAAACGGTGCGCGGGCGAGCTAGCGGTCCGCGCGGCATTCGTGTGCTAAAATAAAATAACACCGAGGGCTCTTGGGGAAAACTACATTTTAATTTACTTTATGAAATGATATGCGTTCAAATGGATCTTATTAATGAAATAATTCTCTCATATGTCCTTGACTCCGCCTATCATTTTTACTGGTATATGAATTTATTTAACATAACTTAACATATATGATTTAACACAGGGTGACCAAAGAGAGCTTTGTTCGGTTCAGCAAATCAGTATAAAATCTGTTCCCTGAGGTATCCTATGCCTGAACACGTATCGCCTAATATGTAGTGACATAGCCATGTAGCGGACCAGACATTCATTCGAAAGGAGACGTCAAGTGACTATTGTTTTGCTTCAGTAAGTCGTAAGTCATCCGTGGTCGTAGCTCATCTTAATGATTAAACTTTAAGCGCAATACTTAAGTGCGTGATACCTCAAAACATTCGCCAGTTTGCGCCCTCTCAGCCCTCGAGGCAACGGCGGCGCCGGTTCAGTTCCGAACGCTATTTTCACGAGCCGCCTCTGCTGCTTGCCTCTTTCCTTCTGAGTCCCCTCCGGGCGCTTCCTCTTCCCGGTTCCCCCTACCACAAACCTTACTTATTACGAGGATCATCATTTTTACGAAGGAATCCTAAATATCCTAATTACATTATTCCCAATACAGTCCACTTTATAAGCCGTGAAAGTCCCGTCCAAATTCATTCAGTACATCCAAGATGATTTCATATAGTTAGACTCACAATAATTGTATTTTTATTTGTTATTTATTATAGCAAACTTAACTTAGATTAAACGAAGAACAAGCACAAGAATAATGAAAAATTTGAAATATTTTTTTTAAATAACATGAGACGACAGTTTAAAATCTTATTACATTTTCGTATCGTACACAAGCGTACAGCTCAGGGAGAGGGCATTTTAAATTACACTAATATGTACTATTTATACATATGTATTTATTACTTTATATGTGTGTGTGTATATCCGTATGCAGATATTTATTATATATTAAAATAGAAGGAACCTTGTAACAAATAATATGAAACATAATACAGGCAGACAGGAGAACATACTGCAGATAGTCCGACATTGCCACCGTATTGCTGCTGTTACACACACACACTTAAAGGCCACGATAGATGTACATTTAGATGTATCGGAGCGGATGTATTTTTTGACACTTTGGAAAACTTTACAAAGACAAAAAAGTAAATATTTGCAGCAACCGTTACTAATTGAGATATTCACTATCTTTTACAATCTTCAACAAGAGCATTCTTTGGATTCCCACTTTGATGATAATTCGATGTTCACTCCGCTCTGCCCTCATGCAGATTGATGGAAATACAGGTGGTGGCCAACTCGAGCAAGATGTTTTTAAATCACCTAAAAAGTCACCGACATACTTTAGCGACTCTTAATCAATGGTACCAACCGGGACCGAAAGCTTAACGTGTCCACCGAATTACGGAAGCGGTCACCCAACTCCTAACTGCTCCTAACTTGCTCAACTTGCTCCTAACTTGCTCAACTTTGTAAATCGGCTATTATTTATACAGGCTTTTATTATTTTGTTACTATTGACAAATGTTAATTTTAAAGTTTTGTATTCACGAGAATTATAATAGCAGTCATTCTTCGATCGATTATACATAAAAATAAGGTTTCATTCGATTCAATTACAGCATTTTTTTACTTATTCTTACTATATTATTTTAAAGATCATAAAATTTAGATGGCAAACATTTTGGGACAATAACAAAAGATCGGACAACAAGTAAACAGAGAACACAAAAGTAGGAGTCGCGATCTGAGGATTCCGTACTAATTTATTTATGTATATTTTTATACTGTAAACGGGACTTAATCGCGTAATATTTTAATCGAAGTATTTACCTCGACTCTCGACGTTTCG
>DWKL01001895.1:0-13654 GCA_018249415.1 Phareas burnsi | reverse complement strand
AAAAACAATGATGATGATGACACCAAGATGCTGGCAGCATTTCCTCTTTGTATGGCTAACCCGATACGCTGAGCGAAATGCATGCCCGCACTTAGGTCCCCAGAGAGACTGACCAGGACAGGACATCTGGACTCCATGGCCCTAAAGTTTCTACGATACGCCCTATGCTTACTTGCATAGAAACAAAAAAGCAAAAATACTAATTGGAGTTTCTTTGATGGATTCAGCACCTTCATGAAATTTGTCAACATTTATATGATTAAAAAATTCATTAATAAGTAATAGTGAGCTTAATAAATACGCCTCAGATTGCATAAACAATATGCAGAAATCATTTACAACAATTTAATACCTTGCTTTAATTTCTGTCCAGCCATCTTCAGCCTGAATTGTTTGAATCGTGGATCGTCCTTGTTGATACAGTAGCCCATATGCCCGAACAGCTTGAGTTGGGCAACAAAACCCACATTTGGGCCTATGAATCGTCGCTTGGTCTTCACCAGTAGAAAAGCATCTTCATAGCACATGCCATACTTCTCCATTATGTAGCCGATCACTACAGCAGCTGACCGAGATACTCCAAAGTAACTAAATATTGATAATGAAACATGAGCAAGTTATCATTTTTTTTTATAAAAAAACTCTTCCTACAATCATAGCCCTGTGCTATGATTCCATGGACACGTACAAACATAAGAATGCAGACAACCAAATCCAGACGAGAAATTTAAATTCATCCTTTAGATGTCTGTCTGGCCAAGAAGCGAGCTCGGAACCATCTGTGGTTCAGACCAGAATGGTGACTGTTCCACCACGGGAGTCATCAGTCAGTTGTATGTAATATTATAATAGTGTAAATAATAGCAATTTGATAATTATATGGGAATAGAGTAGAAATCAGAATGATCATTTTCAAAATTGTTATCCACCTATTTTGTTCCTGCTACTCTCATCAAGCACTATTGTTATACATATGTATTAGTTATATGCAGGTAATACTCAGGGGCTCGTATTCAATCAAATCTATTATTTTTTCTTTATTGAATTCTGTTAATTTTTGCTTAACATAGCTTGCAATGAATACTTAACAGCAGATATCAATTCTATTATCATTTCTTCATCCCATATAATTAGCTCTTGAATTAATGAATACAATAATTTCAATTACAGGTTACTTCACACTGCCTACATGCCATGCGAGTGAAAGAGAAAAAATAGATTCATTTAATTAAAGCAGGGCATAGCAAAAAAATTCTTATTTCACTTTTTTTTTTTGTTACAAGTTTTTTTTTGTCATTAAGAAACCTAGAGAAAAACTTATTTTAAGTAACTATCATTTCAACTGCTGTTTCTTGTGTTATTTAAATTCAAGCTTTAAATCATACTGATTTCCTGATCCTGCCTTAACTAGACATCTAATAATGTCCCAATTAAATTTTTGTCCCAACATCACAAAGCTATGACTGCTAATATAGTTTTAAGATAAATTACCAATGGACAAGCACAGTGCCTCCATTACTGATTGCTTGCTTGATGAACTCATTGCATTCTGGTAAGTGGCTGATAAGGTCCTCCTTAGGAACATCTGCGACTGAAAATGTACAATCATTCTGACTTTAAGAATATTAAAATGGCATTGACCTTAAAAATATATTAAACAAAAGGCGATACAATCATCTAAATCTGATGTGAAACTCGGCAAGAAACTTATTATTCACTTAAAATCGGTAGCAGTACTTATAATGTTTATAATACTGGTAATTTCTGGCTTACAGCAGCAAGGTAGTATTGCTGTTATAGTTAACCTTCAGGGTATATTCAGCTTCGGTTTGATTATAGATTCTGATTATGAGTTAATTACAACTTAACATCTGTTGGATTGCAGATTTCTTATTTCTTTTTTATAATAAAAACAAAAAGCTAATTAATAAAAATGTGTTATGTATTTCTATTACCTTACCTTTCACATATTTAAAATTAAGATTAGTCCGATCCAGTATAGATCTGGGCATCGGAACCAGATCTATAGTAAGAATGTGTGTAATTTTCAGTTTTTCTAATGTCTTGGAATCCCGGGCACAGGCTAAGTTTCCTAGAATATAAGAATATAAATTATATTACGATCGTTTCCAATTAAAGGTTTAAAAGCAAACCTAATTTGTTCAATTCACTAGTTATAATGTAATACATACCCAAATACAATCCATCATCAATAAGATCTACACTTATATCAAGGTCATCATCGTCCTCTCGAGGCTGTTCAGCGTGGATCTGCACATCAGCTATTTGCTTGGCCATTTAGAGTCTCACTTTAAAATATACAGCATAAGTAAATAAATAGCAAAAGAACACTTAACATTTTGACTTTAAAATGTTATTGAAGATACTATGTACAACAAAATGTATAATACTATGTGCAAAATGACTTAAACCATTGGTAACAGAATAAGAATTCGTAGCTTATCTTAAAACTTTTTACTTGCCTGCACGAAGATAATTTCTCGCAAATTTTTGTACTTATCACCTCCAATTATCTAAGATATACTTGAATGTTTATGAATTGATTTCTTTCCTCTTCATCAATTAAGCTAATATCTTTTGTGGAACTTGAATATATCGTTTAAATATTATAACGTAAGACTTGTAAACATATTGTAAATCGAAATGTGCTGTACAAAAATCAATACTTTCGTTCCATTCGAAATATTTAACAATTCAGTTACATAACGTAAATCATTTTAATATAACCGATTTTACATAGACATGAAAAATAAATACTCAATTTTAGAGAAATGATTATAATACATAAAATTATTTCACGAAACAGGAGAGTAATTTACGCGCGAAACTGTCATTTTAGTGTTTTAAATTTGATGACACCAATACTAGAGTTGATCAATAGCATTTAATTCGAACAGCCAACAGGCACTAAATCTAAAACCATAGACTAAAAAATGTTTATATCAAACAAAAGTACATCTTTATGGTGTTTTTAACATTATATGCAATAATAATTTATTATATTTAGAGATATAATATAATCGGTCCCTTATGAATATAAAGTAGGTATGCTAAACAAGTATGTTTTTTGTTATAGAATATGTTGTTCAGTATAATCAAAATTTGACCATACGATATATTATCAAAGACTTGAGGGATATAACTATTCTACAACAATATGTTTTATAAATATTTTAAATCTAAACTAAATATTAATCAATGCATGAGCGTCAGCCAGTGATAAAATGATCTCCCACGTTATGGACAGTTACTATACTTTTGCCATGAGCCTAATAAATTGGAATAGCAAAAAAGCGTAGTAAACGTTTATACGAAAAAATCTTAAATCAGCCGTTGTTTTATTCGCCTTGTATTAAATTTTATTCTTTTGGTTTTCGTTATAAACTCATATTATTATACCTAAAACATATTTATGGTCCGCAGGCCATATACCCGCTTAACGCCAATGTAAATAAGGACGCCTTTTAGAATAAAGATGGCAAGAGAGATTAGAAATACATTTCATCCCTTTACGTACAGGCACTTTTTAAATATGCTAATTCATGTACTTACATATATTTTTAATTCGAAAATCTTCTGATAAATGAGCCGATTACGACGAAACCTACTATTAAACGATTAAAAAACGTTTAGCCGAGACCTAGTTCAGTTCAGATTGGGTTAAGCAAAAATAATTTTACAGTATGATAGTACGAATGCTTTTTTTTATTTCTGGTTAAAGTAAAATTAATGGTTTATTAACTCTATGTACATGTTTCTTAAATTCAATACCGACTTTTTATAATTTATCCACTGCTTGTAAAATTATTAACAGTTTTTATGTAGATAAGGCAAACAAAATTTCTACATTGATGCATATCATCATCGGTAACTTTTGTGCATTGTATAACCGCGATGACTCGGCGGTTTTGTCCACTTTCGTAACTGATTCAGGGTTGCCGGTGATTTCACATGGTTGGGGATATGCTGTGATATTTTGATATTCTTGATAATAGCTATATCAAGTGTGTTATGTAAAAATAAGGCGTTAACTATTCATTGTGATAACTAGAAATCATGTACGTTAAAGGTACGAGGTACAGTACATAGACAGTAGAATTTCTTAATTTTAAATTGATTTCTTACATCCTACGTAATATTTTCGACATACCTACTATATGTGTTTTTGTACTTAAACTATATAAGCTATGTAGTGCTTGAAATGTTAGAAAAAATACTTATACATTTATTGATTTCATCTTTAAGATAAATCTGTCACTGTAGTAACCCTAAACCCTTTCTTATAATACACCCTTTGGCGGTTACAAGGCTCATTAAAGAGCACTTGAAGCAGTACATTCCATATACCATAACCAGTATATTCTATATAAACAAAACTATGAAATACATTTGGAGAAGGAATAACGTAAATAGAAGTATAATATTTTTATATGCACTAATAATATACACCTAAGGCTGAATGCTCGGAGATACGTGGTTGCAGAGGACCACTGATTTCTCGAGTCAGCATATTCTACACATACACATAATGATAATGGAAAATATTATTTCTAGGTGTGTCTTTACATATCTATGTGACTAATCTAATACCAGAAGCATATCTTGTATTTTTGGTTAAATGTTTTTGGTTATTTTCTTTAAGCGTAGGTACTACATACTTGAAACAGATCGCTTATTGTGCCAAGCTTTTAGGTAATCCCAAATGCTTAGGCTTATTACAATAGGCTAATGTCTATTGTCGTAGTAACCTCGTAATTTAAGACGTTCGACCATGCTGATTGCGGCTGCCTGAAGTAACGTATTACAACTTTAAATTTTGCAACACAATAATTTTGGCGAATGAGGGTAATAAAAATGTAGGCCGTACAAGTATCTACACAACGTATATCAAGTACTCGTTCTAAATGATACTATCATTAAAATTAAAGGTAAAAAAATGGACAATTTAATTGAAATTTAATAATGTATACCCACCTTATACAGCCGCGGAAACAATTTTTAACAACCTCTTGTGCCTTGCAAGAACTTCGTAATATTCTCGAATATTATTACACCATACGTATCTCCGTATAAAGCGACATGCAGGTTAAATTTCTGATGAAATGAGGAAAATAAATACTACACTATTATTACTTGAGCTCATTTGACTTTCCGCCATTTCTCAACTTTGTGTCGTGGAAGTAGCAAACGATATTGCAGTCCATTTGATTTTTAGTGGTCAGCCTATAACTTAAGTGGAATATCAAGTAAGATCGGCGCCATCATATACATATAAATTCATTTATATTTAAAAGGTAAAGTATAAGAATATTTTTAATAAAACTATATAAATATTCCTTTACATTGGGAAGGAATTATACGTTTTACAAAATTAGATAATACGTAGTAATATTAATGTACAGGCCATTCACAAATCTCACAGATCAAAATGACATTTGCTAATGTCAAAATAATATATATCTAGATATTTCTACAGAAACTGACATTTACCTAATTGACATTAGAAGTTGTCAATTTACTCGTTTCATGTTTGATGATTAGCAACTAAACATTCAGGCCACTTGATGTTTAGTGGTCACCGCAGCCCATGGATACCTACGTCTAAGCCCTATCTAAAGGCATACATAGATGCGTCGGTTGTGTACTTCTGAGGACCAAGATGATGCCCTAGCTTGTAAGTGTACCGGATAACCGCACCTCTCCGTTCGAAATACAAGAATTGCTTCACGGCAGATCGTACAGCGGAATCTGATGAACTTTATATAATATCATTGTCTAAACAATGATATTAAACTACTTTTACATTCATAAAATAATAAAATAAAATATATTTATTCCGTTTCAACTTACAAAGACTATAATTAAGTAGGTACATATTATTTCGTTACGCTATAGGTTCGTGTGTTCGTTTACGCGAATTACGTGATTACGTACGCATAATATAATTTGCGCAAAATTATGCCAAACCGAATTGCAGTGATCTTTCTTAATCGCGAAATCGAGAACAATGTTACGTCAAGCTCGCACGCCTCCAACATGACACCTAATTTTCCTAAGAGTTTCGTCAAAAAAATATGTCCCATTTACACTAACTACATTTGAGGACCCGTTAAGCAATTACTTTTTTTTATTTTTATGTTCCATGAGTAGCAAACGAGCTTGCAGGCCACCTGATGTTAAGTGATCACTGCAGGCCATGGACACCAATATTTAACTTCAAACAAAACTGAAGATCTGTCTGAGGTCGTACATAGATGCGTCACTACTCCTGAGGACTAAAATGTTCGCCTCGCTGTACGTTTACATTAGACCTATTTGACTAATGTAGTACCAGAAATAATAATGTCGTGCATTTAATTTAATGTTAATATGATATGGACAAACGCGAGATAATATAGCAAAATATTTTATATATTACATTAATTACCCACCCCATTACAATCAAAATGTATTTTAAAAAAAAAGCAACAATACGATATACTTTCAGTGCAGCCAGGGCTGTACAGTTATTTTGGCCTGTTTCTGTAAACGTCGACACAAGGCCATGCGGTATCTAGTCAAGTATCTAATCTAAGGTTTGCGTATTCTTATCAACTGGCGCCGTATATTTGTGTAGAGCTTTCAAGGTTAGTCCGCTGCTATGGAGACGTTCCGAGTTATGTATAAAGCTCCTAAAGATATTTTTAACCTTCACCTTTATTTACGAAGTGCAATTGAAAGTTCCTACATTTCACTAAACAATAAAAACGACCGTGGTCTATTTGTTCTCTCTATAATGTACATAGAACATAAATATTTTTATAAGTAATGTGACCAAGTCAGATTATTTCATAATGGTAACCATCATAAATTTAGAATTGTTTTACCATCTTCGAAATCTACGGTAAACTAAATCGATTCTATAATCTTATAAAATTAAAATTATTTATTGAAAACCTTGACGCATATTTGTAACTCATTTTTTATTTATGTCATCGACATATTTGAAAGACTTTGCCAACTACATAAATAAAAAACCTACAATGTTCTCAGCAAATAGTCAAATAGACAATAGACTTTTTATGCCAAAATGTTGATAATAATATTAGCCTTGCGTGTAAATCGTCAGACACATGAACGATAAATATAAATCAAAATTAAGAAGTATCATTAATGTTGGCAATTTTCTGAGATTTTTGTCCCAACATCACAAAGCTATGACTGCTAATATAGTTTTAAGATAAATTACCAATGGACAAGCACAGTGCCTCCATTACTGATTGCTTGCTTGATGAACTCATTGCATTCTGGTAAGTGGCTGATAAGGTCCTCCTTAGGAACATCTGCGACTGAAAATGTACAATCATTCTGACTTTAAGAATATTAAAATGGCATTGACCTTAAAAATATATTAAACAA
Organism: Phareas burnsi; assembly: GCA_018249415.1. NCBI lineage: Eukaryota > Metazoa > Arthropoda > Insecta > Lepidoptera > Hesperiidae > Phareas > Phareas burnsi. The sequence continues at coordinate 6,235 of DWKL01001895.1, read as the reverse complement.
AAGGCGATACAATCATCTAAATCTGATGTGAAACTCGGCAAGAAACTTATTATTCACTTAAAATCGGTAGCAGTACTTATAATGTTTATAATACTGGTAATTTCTGGCTTACAGCAGCAAGGTAGTATTGCTGTTATAGTTAACCTTCAGGGTATATTCAGCTTCGGTTTGATTATAGATTCTGATTATGAGTTAATTACAACTTAACATCTGTTGGATTGCAGATTTCTTATTTCTTTTTTATAATAAAAACAAAAAGCTAATTAATAAAAATGTGTTATGTATTTCTATTACCTTACCTTTCACATATTTAAAATTAAGATTAGTCCGATCCAGTATAGATCTGGGCATCGGAACCAGATCTATAGTAAGAATGTGTGTAATTTTCAGTTTTTCTAATGTCTTGGAATCCCGGGCACAGGCTAAGTTTCCTAGAATATAAGAATATAAATTATATTACGATCGTTTCCAATTAAAGGTTTAAAAGCAAACCTAATTTGTTCAATTCACTAGTTATAATGTAATACATACCCAAATACAATCCATCATCAATAAGATCTACACTTATATCAAGGTCATCATCGTCCTCTCGAGGCTGTTCAGCGTGGATCTGCACATCAGCTATTTGCTTGGCCATTTAGAGTCTCACTTTAAAATATACAGCATAAGTAAATAAATAGCAAAAGAACACTTAACATTTTGACTTTAAAATGTTATTGAAGATACTATGTACAACAAAATGTATAATACTATGTGCAAAATGACTTAAACCATTGGTAACAGAATAAGAATTCGTAGCTTATCTTAAAACTTTTTACTTGCCTGCACGAAGATAATTTCTCGCAAATTTTTGTACTTATCACCTCCAATTATCTAAGATATACTTGAATGTTTATGAATTGATTTCTTTCCTCTTCATCAATTAAGCTAATATCTTTTGTGGAACTTGAATATATCGTTTAAATATTATAACGTAAGACTTGTAAACATATTGTAAATCGAAATGTGCTGTACAAAAATCAATACTTTCGTTCCATTCGAAATATTTAACAATTCAGTTACATAACGTAAATCATTTTAATATAACCGATTTTACATAGACATGAAAAATAAATACTCAATTTTAGAGAAATGATTATAATACATAAAATTATTTCACGAAACAGGAGAGTAATTTACGCGCGAAACTGTCATTTTAGTGTTTTAAATTTGATGACACCAATACTAGAGTTGATCAATAGCATTTAATTCGAACAGCCAACAGGCACTAAATCTAAAACCATAGACTAAAAAATGTTTATATCAAACAAAAGTACATCTTTATGGTGTTTTTAACATTATATGCAATAATAATTTATTATATTTAGAGATATAATATAATCGGTCCCTTATGAATATAAAGTAGGTATGCTAAACAAGTATGTTTTTTGTTATAGAATATGTTGTTCAGTATAATCAAAATTTGACCATACGATATATTATCAAAGACTTGAGGGATATAACTATTCTACAACAATATGTTTTATAAATATTTTAAATCTAAACTAAATATTAATCAATGCATGAGCGTCAGCCAGTGATAAAATGATCTCCCACGTTATGGACAGTTACTATACTTTTGCCATGAGCCTAATAAATTGGAATAGCAAAAAAGCGTAGTAAACGTTTATACGAAAAAATCTTAAATCAGCCGTTGTTTTATTCGCCTTGTATTAAATTTTATTCTTTTGGTTTTCGTTATAAACTCATATTATTATACCTAAAACATATTTATGGTCCGCAGGCCATATACCCGCTTAACGCCAATGTAAATAAGGACGCCTTTTAGAATAAAGATGGCAAGAGAGATTAGAAATACATTTCATCCCTTTACGTACAGGCACTTTTTAAATATGCTAATTCATGTACTTACATATATTTTTAATTCGAAAATCTTCTGATAAATGAGCCGATTACGACGAAACCTACTATTAAACGATTAAAAAACGTTTAGCCGAGACCTAGTTCAGTTCAGATTGGGTTAAGCAAAAATAATTTTACAGTATGATAGTACGAATGCTTTTTTTTATTTCTGGTTAAAGTAAAATTAATGGTTTATTAACTCTATGTACATGTTTCTTAAATTCAATACCGACTTTTTATAATTTATCCACTGCTTGTAAAATTATTAACAGTTTTTATGTAGATAAGGCAAACAAAATTTCTACATTGATGCATATCATCATCGGTAACTTTTGTGCATTGTATAACCGCGATGACTCGGCGGTTTTGTCCACTTTCGTAACTGATTCAGGGTTGCCGGTGATTTCACATGGTTGGGGATATGCTGTGATATTTTGATATTCTTGATAATAGCTATATCAAGTGTGTTATGTAAAAATAAGGCGTTAACTATTCATTGTGATAACTAGAAATCATGTACGTTAAAGGTACGAGGTACAGTACATAGACAGTAGAATTTCTTAATTTTAAATTGATTTCTTACATCCTACGTAATATTTTCGACATACCTACTATATGTGTTTTTGTACTTAAACTATATAAGCTATGTAGTGCTTGAAATGTTAGAAAAAATACTTATACATTTATTGATTTCATCTTTAAGATAAATCTGTCACTGTAGTAACCCTAAACCCTTTCTTATAATACACCCTTTGGCGGTTACAAGGCTCATTAAAGAGCACTTGAAGCAGTACATTCCATATACCATAACCAGTATATTCTATATAAACAAAACTATGAAATACATTTGGAGAAGGAATAACGTAAATAGAAGTATAATATTTTTATATGCACTAATAATATACACCTAAGGCTGAATGCTCGGAGATACGTGGTTGCAGAGGACCACTGATTTCTCGAGTCAGCATATTCTACACATACACATAATGATAATGGAAAATATTATTTCTAGGTGTGTCTTTACATATCTATGTGACTAATCTAATACCAGAAGCATATCTTGTATTTTTGGTTAAATGTTTTTGGTTATTTTCTTTAAGCGTAGGTACTACATACTTGAAACAGATCGCTTATTGTGCCAAGCTTTTAGGTAATCCCAAATGCTTAGGCTTATTACAATAGGCTAATGTCTATTGTCGTAGTAACCTCGTAATTTAAGACGTTCGACCATGCTGATTGCGGCTGCCTGAAGTAACGTATTACAACTTTAAATTTTGCAACACAATAATTTTGGCGAATGAGGGTAATAAAAATGTAGGCCGTACAAGTATCTACACAACGTATATCAAGTACTCGTTCTAAATGATACTATCATTAAAATTAAAGGTAAAAAAATGGACAATTTAATTGAAATTTAATAATGTATACCCACCTTATACAGCCGCGGAAACAATTTTTAACAACCTCTTGTGCCTTGCAAGAACTTCGTAATATTCTCGAATATTATTACACCATACGTATCTCCGTATAAAGCGACATGCAGGTTAAATTTCTGATGAAATGAGGAAAATAAATACTACACTATTATTACTTGAGCTCATTTGACTTTCCGCCATTTCTCAACTTTGTGTCGTGGAAGTAGCAAACGATATTGCAGTCCATTTGATTTTTAGTGGTCAGCCTATAACTTAAGTGGAATATCAAGTAAGATCGGCGCCATCATATACATATAAATTCATTTATATTTAAAAGGTAAAGTATAAGAATATTTTTAATAAAACTATATAAATATTCCTTTACATTGGGAAGGAATTATACGTTTTACAAAATTAGATAATACGTAGTAATATTAATGTACAGGCCATTCACAAATCTCACAGATCAAAATGACATTTGCTAATGTCAAAATAATATATATCTAGATATTTCTACAGAAACTGACATTTACCTAATTGACATTAGAAGTTGTCAATTTACTCGTTTCATGTTTGATGATTAGCAACTAAACATTCAGGCCACTTGATGTTTAGTGGTCACCGCAGCCCATGGATACCTACGTCTAAGCCCTATCTAAAGGCATACATAGATGCGTCGGTTGTGTACTTCTGAGGACCAAGATGATGCCCTAGCTTGTAAGTGTACCGGATAACCGCACCTCTCCGTTCGAAATACAAGAATTGCTTCACGGCAGATCGTACAGCGGAATCTGATGAACTTTATATAATATCATTGTCTAAACAATGATATTAAACTACTTTTACATTCATAAAATAATAAAATAAAATATATTTATTCCGTTTCAACTTACAAAGACTATAATTAAGTAGGTACATATTATTTCGTTACGCTATAGGTTCGTGTGTTCGTTTACGCGAATTACGTGATTACGTACGCATAATATAATTTGCGCAAAATTATGCCAAACCGAATTGCAGTGATCTTTCTTAATCGCGAAATCGAGAACAATGTTACGTCAAGCTCGCACGCCTCCAACATGACACCTAATTTTCCTAAGAGTTTCGTCAAAAAAATATGTCCCATTTACACTAACTACATTTGAGGACCCGTTAAGCAATTACTTTTTTTTATTTTTATGTTCCATGAGTAGCAAACGAGCTTGCAGGCCACCTGATGTTAAGTGATCACTGCAGGCCATGGACACCAATATTTAACTTCAAACAAAACTGAAGATCTGTCTGAGGTCGTACATAGATGCGTCACTACTCCTGAGGACTAAAATGTTCGCCTCGCTGTACGTTTACATTAGACCTATTTGACTAATGTAGTACCAGAAATAATAATGTCGTGCATTTAATTTAATGTTAATATGATATGGACAAACGCGAGATAATATAGCAAAATATTTTATATATTACATTAATTACCCACCCCATTACAATCAAAATGTATTTTAAAAAAAAAGCAACAATACGATATACTTTCAGTGCAGCCAGGGCTGTACAGTTATTTTGGCCTGTTTCTGTAAACGTCGACACAAGGCCATGCGGTATCTAGTCAAGTATCTAATCTAAGGTTTGCGTATTCTTATCAACTGGCGCCGTATATTTGTGTAGAGCTTTCAAGGTTAGTCCGCTGCTATGGAGACGTTCCGAGTTATGTATAAAGCTCCTAAAGATATTTTTAACCTTCACCTTTATTTACGAAGTGCAATTGAAAGTTCCTACATTTCACTAAACAATAAAAACGACCGTGGTCTATTTGTTCTCTCTATAATGTACATAGAACATAAATATTTTTATAAGTAATGTGACCAAGTCAGATTATTTCATAATGGTAACCATCATAAATTTAGAATTGTTTTACCATCTTCGAAATCTACGGTAAACTAAATCGATTCTATAATCTTATAAAATTAAAATTATTTATTGAAAACCTTGACGCATATTTGTAACTCATTTTTTATTTATGTCATCGACATATTTGAAAGACTTTGCCAACTACATAAATAAAAAACCTACAATGTTCTCAGCAAATAGTCAAATAGACAATAGACTTTTTATGCCAAAATGTTGATAATAATATTAGCCTTGCGTGTAAATTGTCAGACACATGAACGATAAATATAAATCAAAATTAAGAAGTATCATTAATGTTGGCAATTTTCTGAGAATGCATGAATAATTCAGGGGTTTGATTCACCTACTTACCGAAGGCTAACGATCAACCCTGTCTCTATTGTTTGATATAATCGAAATACTCCTAAATCTATTTGACCCTGATCGATATAGTGTAAATGCCTTTAATTAACGCCATTACATTTATAAAGTTTCTCTCATTAAAATATACGTCGGAATATCAATAATGCAACATTCGTCCTGAATTATGATCATATTTAACATTTTCATTACTATAGGCATAGATAACCTTTAAAGATGAGAAGAAAGGGTTTAATCTACCAAGCTAGTCTAGTACGAGTTAGTCTTATTGTTTAGTCTATGGATCAAACCAACTTGTCTGTATATCTGGTCTGACCATAATGAAATTGGGTCGGCGATTAAGTAATCGTCAACCCATTACTGTCCCATTGCTGGGCACGGGTCTCCTCTCAGAATGAGAATCCTCTCAGGCCATAGTCCACCATGCACGTCTAGACTTCATACACCATCGAGAACTTTGCAGAGAACACTCAGATGTGTAAGATTGCACGTGATGTTTTCCTTCACCGTTATGGCAAGTAAATAATATAGTGCCTGTGAGATTCAAATCCCGGATTCCCCGCGTGGGGAGACGAAATTTTACCACTAGGTTATTACTGTTACTACGTAACAGGATTTTCCATCTCTGCGTTTATCATAGGTAATGGTGAAAAAAC